>JAJKFI010034477.1:0-55683 GCA_029204185.1 Lerista edwardsae | reverse complement strand
ATTGATTGATTGATTGATTGATTGATTGATTGATTGATTGATTGATTGATTGATTGATTGATTGATTGATTGATTGATTCCACCCTTCGATTTAAGAAAACTCTAACCAATATAAAAACATTACAACTCACTTACAAAAAGTAAAATTAACTAAGCAGAAGCAGTAAAACACATCAGAGCACGCAATGCTAAAAATTCAAAAGTCCTTGGGTGTACTCTACATCAACGGTGGCCAAATGGTGGCCCATGAACCAGTCAAACAACATTATCTGATTTGCCTTATGAATTATAAGGAAAAGAAAAAATGTTGTAATGAACAAAAGGCACATGCTTCAATATGACTTCTCTATTGAATTCTTGCGTGCAAATTCTTCTATTTAATGATGAAAAATTTGTGTTCTGTGATTGTAAAGTCATTATTGTTCAATTATACAACAGCTCAATCTTAAGTATGTCTACTCAGAAGTAAGCCCCAACACGTTATCTTTTCCAGCAGCTGTTGTTCGTATCTCTTCAGCATCTCTTTTTAGGCTGGGAGCCTGCTGGGGACAAGGAGTCATTTATTGATTGATTTTGCTAAGTAAACTGCTTTTTGAAATACTTTTGTTGAAAAGCAGTATATAAATGATCTTACAAAAACAACTTTTTCCCCAGGTAAGAGTGGGATTGCAGTCCAACTTTATTATAGCGCTGGAACACTTGTTACAGGATCAGTTTGTACATTAAAATGCGCTTCAAATATTTGAGTTACTCTCCAGAGAACACAAACTGGCTATCTCGGTTTCTTGTTAGGGTGCCCTCTCTCATCAGTACCTATTCCAATTTTGCTTCCTTTGAGTTATTCACATTTCTTTGCCAATTTCTTGCCAGATTATGTTGCTGCATTTAAATCAAATTCACTTCCTTTTTTTTAATCTCATAATGGCAGCTTTGAATTGCTCTCCTAATGACAGTTTTTATGCTTTCTATGCATTTGGTGTCAACTTTTCCATTTTCTTTTTCATCAACCTGAACACATTTAAATATATTCTGGTTTTGCTATTGAAAGGTATGGGTACATGGGGAAAAAAGGCACAGATATTTCCTTGTACACATGCTCTAAATGTTCATGGAACAGTATGCACAATACAACATCATTTCCCGTTTGAGAGATGTCATGGCGAAGGGTCTTTCAGAGTTAGGAAATCAGAATACATTAGTAAGCAATTATTTTCATTTTTTATTAACCGATTCAGTGAACATTTTATGTATCAAAAACTAGTTTTTAATATCCTCCTATAGCAAGCAATACATACCAAAATGCTTAATAATACAAACCAAATACCAAGTCAGAATAGCTTCTTATATATAGCCACTTTATTACAGGATAGATTGCCCTTGTTGATTTTAAATGTACATTGCTTCATGCGTTATAGAAAAGGCAAGTCTTCACATTTTGACCATGGACTGGCCATGCACTTTCCATAATCTTTGAAAGTCATCCATTTACTTGAAAACACAGTAAACATATGCCCAGCAGTCACAGCTAATCATAGCTCCTGGGACCATGTTTTCTTGGAATTTGACAGATACACAAAATATCTTCAAATGGTACGGAAAATATGTGGTTGAATCCGGATGGAAATCCACTATTTTTAATGTTTGCAGGAAATTAGTACCTTGTTATATGTATGTTTTCATATATGACTAGGGGAAAAAAAGCATATGTCAGAGTACTTTGGAAACGTTCGGCATAATGTTATCATTGGCCAAAAACTGAAAATGTACAGTAAGAGAAAATTAAAAACATCTTTAATCTCCCATATAAAAACAACAGTTGCCCAAAAAAATCATGGGACAAAATATGGCTTTAAAAATTAGTTTCATTAGCATAGTTAAAGTGTGTGTGTGTATTTTTACTCTCAAAAGGAAAGTTAGTAATGTATAAGAATATTTTATCTTTGTAATGGTAGCAAATGGACACTTTATTAATAACTTAAATATTTTCAGTAAGTAGTTTTAGGAAAACAAAGCATTGTGCCTATGCTACCAGACTATTTCTAAAATATAATAAAATATTGAACAGCCCAATCCAGAACAGCCTAAATAAAAGGCTACTGCTGCATCCAGTGGTAGCGAGGCAGCTGCTGGAATGTCCCCAGGAGAAGGGGATGTTTGTCTCCTTTTCCCAGGAAAGTCCCAACACCCGCAATGGGGCTTCTTGGCTCACCGTTGACTATTTTGCCAGCAGTGATTCTAGCAGCCCTGGGTTGGGCTGCCCAAGCCTCCACCGGGGATGAGATCCTTTTTGATGATCACCAGTGGGTCCCATCCCCTCACAAAGCCACCCCACCCAGAATCCCTGCAATGCTGACGAGGGGTAATCTTACCAACATCACTTCTCCTTGCCTCCAAGAGGCAAGGGGCTGGCAGTGTCACAGCGCCGTTGCTTAGAGCTTACCATCCGCGTTGCAGGGTGACCTTACGGCACTTTTACAACACCAGCGCGAGCGGTATGCTTGTACCGCTCATGCTGGAGGACTCTGGTCTGTACCCTAAGTTTTCTTAAACATTAGGGCTGAATTTTGTCTTCATTGACCTAACCACACTTATCATAAAACCGTGCGTAAATTAATTTCCTGTTATGTGCTAAATTATGTTTTCCTAATCTCAGGTAGTCTGTTCCACATCAATTCATCTGCTGCAAAGCCTGCGGCACTGCAGAAGGTTTGAATGCATGTTTAAGGTCGTATTTTTCAATTTGAACTGGCCATGTTTGTTTAGATGAGTGCACAAAGAAGACATTCAACGTTTCCCTGTAGTTATACATTTCAGGGTAAGTTTTTAATGACAGTCAAGTTGTCTTCTCATAAACTTGATAGTTAACCTTGCCATTCATCAGAAAATCCCTGAAAAAATTCTGCAGAACTTCACTAGAATATAGCTGAATGCTATTACTGGATCACTTTAATTTCCAGTTCAACAACAGGAAAATGGAAGAACATAAGAACATAAGCAGAGTCCCACTGGATCAGGCCAAAAGCCCACCTAGTCCAGATTCCTGCATCTCGCACCAGCCCACCAGATGCCTCAGGGAATACACAAGACACGTGCACCTTGTTGCCATTCCCCTGCATCCAGCACTCCGAGGTAGCCTAACTCTAAAGTAAGGAGGTTGCACTAACTGTCATGGCCTGTAGCCTGCATTTTGCTCAGAAAATGCTAGCTTCTTTTTAATAGAGAATACCACCAAGTTCATTCATTATTAACTCTTAGAAAGAAAACAAAAATACCTCTTTATTCTCTATATTTTCTCTCAATACTTCTTTATTCTCTCCCAAATACAGAAGGTATATGAAAGCCCATGGTAGACCAATTCACAGAGAGGTGGACTTGATGGATCATGAGACATGCAGCCCTACATCAAGCAATATCTGCTTAAAATTTCAACAGCATGTGCTGAATCATCATGTTAATGTAGTGCAGCTGGACTTTCCTATCACCACCATCACTACTACAACACTCTATATCAGGGTTCTCCAAACTATGGCCCAGGAGACAAACCCGGCCCACCACAAGATTTTATCTGGCCAACAGCAACTTAGAATATTTGACATTTTAACTAATTATATCATTTCTTAGTTGAAGCATGGCATTGTTTCTTTGTGTCACATTTCTCATTTGTTCTGAATTGTATCATGCTTTTTACAAAAAAAGATCCAAGTAAAACTTATTTATTCATTTAAATTTTCCATTTATAAAACTGTTTTTGTTTTTTTGGCCCACAAAAATGTGTAAAATATATGATGTGGCAATTGAACTGAAAAGTTTGGAGACCCCTGCTCTATATCATATCCAAAACTTGAATACATTACCGTGTGATTAAACAGCAATCATGTATTATGCTGTCTTCCACAAACATGCCATTCTCGTCATCAGTTTCAACAAGGTGGCCATCATGGTACCAATGCACTTGTGTTGTGTTATCAAGGTATGTTGCTGTACACTGAAAAGGCAAGCGATCACCTTGAAAAACAACCTGCTTCTGTGATGGTATCAATTCAAAAAGGGGTAACTCCAAAGGTCCAGCTGTAGATAGAAGGTTAAAGAAAAAATACATTTATTTCATTGATAATAAACGATAGACAAAACATTTATCGTAAGTCTTAAGCTTAAGTCTTGAAGCACTAAATCTTAGCAGCTTCAGGCTATAAACCTATACGCACTTTCCTGGGAGTAAGTCCCATTGAACATAATGGGACTTACTTCTGAGTAGACATGCATAGGATTGCACTGTAAGTCTTAGCAGCACTAAAGAAAGAAAATACTATAATAAACAGTGATTTTGTTTATTTTAATGCCAACTAGCTTTCAATACACAAGACATGATACCCACGCCAGCTGCAATCCCTTGTTACAGTCATTGTCCACTTTCAAGAAGAGCTCTGTACAGGCGTTTACAAATGTGGTTGCCAATGGCTAGTATAGGTAAAGGTTTCCCCACGACCAAATGGTCTAGTCGTGACCAACTGTAGCGGGCGGTGCTCATCTCCATTTCAAAGCCTGTAGAGCCAGCATTTTGTCCGAGGACAAGCTTCCGTGGTCATGTGGCTGGCATAACTATACACTGTAGCGCATGGAACACCGTTACCTTCCCACTGAAGTGGTCCCTATTTATCTTTGGAACTGCTAGGTTGGCAGGAGCTTGGACAAGCAACAGGAGCTCATTCCGTCGTGCAGTCTTGAACTCCCAACCTTCCGGTCGGAAAGCCCAGCAGCAGCAGTTTAACCTGCTGCGCCACACGTCCCACACCAATGGCTAGAGGCAAACACAAACCTTCTCCTGGTGATTGCCTGTCCCTGAAAGCTCAAAACAAAGTGAAAGAGCTCTCCCCTTCCTCAAGTTCTTCTTACACTGCAAGTAACTTGGAAGAGTATCTCACTTTGTAGTAGAGCAAATGTATTTCAGTCTTCTCCTAAGGTCTCTGGTTTTGTATTTCATAGAAACTTGTTGTTATATGAATAGTATTGGTCCACCAAAAAGTTTAACCTAAAGCATTTTGGATTCTGGATTATTTATTCAGTTTTGTTCATAATATTTCTCCTGATGATCTAGCAGCCCAATCCTTTCCCCACCACCAGTGTTACCCTAAAAGGGTGCGTGATACATTATATGAGGGGAGGGCAAACCAAAGACAAACAGGAAGTAAAAATAACTTTTCCTTACCTCCGTGTAAGCCCTGGGGCTGCCTATGGATCTCCTTAGACACATACCACCTACTTTTGGTGGCATATGTCCGAAAAGGGAAATACCCCCGCACACCTTCATCACAACCCTGTTCCGCCCTTCCCCCACTCTGTTCCACCCTCCCTGCTGCCGCGCTGTTGTTGGGAGTCACTCCTGCCTGCGCTACTGCTTGTGGTGCTGCTTTGGCCTTGCTTGTGGCATTCTATAAGTGTATAGTTTTGTGCACTGTCGGAGTGCCGTTTAGTTTGAGACACAGATATCAAAAAGATGTTCTCAAGGTCAAAAAATTGCATAAGTGAAATGATAATGATCAAATAAATATTTCCTAAAATAACCTGTCTGGGCCTGCATCCATCCCCCACTCTTCTTTTTGACTTCTTATATCTTTTACCAACATTATTACAACATTAGATGTAAATGTGTATGGCACTATTTTCGCAGGGAATGAAGCATTTGCAGCTCAAGTATGACTAATACTGCCCAATAATTTTATTTTATAGTTACCTACACTAATCAAAATAAATATTTATAAATCTAAAAAAAAAAAAACCAACCAAAGGCCATCTCCCAAGTTTTGTAGCTTATTTTGTGAGGATAATAATTACTTTTATCTAAATTATGATCTTTTTGCACAGCTACACTATCCTCAGTTTCTCTGCACATAAAAGCAATGTTTAATCTTTGCAGTTTGAGCTATGGTAGAAATATCTGGGCATTTCATCAGGGTTGTAGAGAGGAATGAGTTATCTGATTGAATACAATAATGAGTGGACAAGTTCCCATATCAGCCTGATCCCATTTAAAGAGGCAATATAAGTCAATTGTTGAAATGAACGTGATTCATAGCATCAGTTTGTATCTTATTCCAGTTCTTACAGGCATGTATAACCAACTAACTGACAAATTCATTTCACCAGGATGACCTTTATATATTACATAAGGAAGTTGGGAGCTGAATCAAAATTCTTAGGATATTTCTGCATGACCTAGAAAGTAGAAATTTGATATACCCGTGGTACAAGTAACTCAGATTACTAGAACATTCTGAAAGGATAACATTTGTATACCAAGTCCCTCCCTTTCATGGATCACTGCCTTGTCGTGGCGAAGGGGCTTGAGTAGCTCAATGAAGCTGTGAGCTATGCCATGTAGGGCTACCCAAGATGGACAGGTCACAGCAGAGAGTTCTGACTAAACGTGGTCCGCTGGAGAAGGAAGTGGCAACCCACTCCAGTACTCTTGCCAAGAAAACCCTATGGATTACAGAACAAAAAGGCTAAACGATATGACACTGGAAGATGAGACCCTCAGGTCGGAAGGTGTCCATTATGCTACTGGGGAAGAGCAGAACACGAGTACTAGTAGCTCCAGAAAGAGTGAAGTAGCTGGGCCAAAACTGAAAGGAAGCTCAGCTGTGGATGTGTCTGGAAGTGAAAGGAAAGTGCGATGCTGCAAAGAACAATACTACATAGGAACCTGGAACGTCAGATCTATGAATCAAGGCAAGCTAGATGTGGTCAAACGTGAGATGTCAAGGCTGAACATCGACATCCTGGGAGTTAGTGAACTAAAGTGGACAGGAATGGGAGAATTTAATTCAGATGACCATTATATTTGCTACTGTGGGCAGGAATCCCTTAGAAGAAATGGAGTAGCCTTCATCGTGAACAAGAGAGTGAGAACAGCAGTACTGGGGTATAACCTCAAAAATGATAGAATGATTTCCATTCGGATCCAAGGCAAACCTTTCAACATCACAGTAATCCAAGTCTACGCCCCAACCACTGGTGCTGATGAGGAAGAAGTTGACCGCTTCTATGAAGACCTAGAACAGCTTCTAGAATTAACACCCAAAAAAGATGTCCTTCTCATCATAGGGGATTGGAATGCTAAAGTAGGCAGTCAAGAGGTAAGAGGAATAACAGGCAAGTTTGGTCTTGGAGTACAAAATGAAGCAGGGCAAAGACTGATAGAGTTCTGTCAGGAGAACACATTAGTCATAGCAAACACCCTTTTCCAGCAACACAAACGGCGACTGTACACATGGACTTCACCAGATGGTCTACATCGAAATCAGATTGATTACATTCTTTGCAGCCAAAGATGGAAAAGTTCCATACAGGCAGTCAAAACAAGACCTGGAGCTGACTGTGGCTCAGATCATCAGCTTCTTCTTGCCAAATTCAGGCTTAAACTGAAAAAAGTAGGGAAAACCGCTAGGCCCTCCACGTATGACCTAAATCAGATCCCCTACGAATATACAGTGGAGGTGACAAATAGATTTAGGGGCTTAGATTTGGTAGACAGAGTGCCTGAAGAACTTTGGACGGAGGTCTGTAACATTGTACAGGAGGCAGCAACTAAAACCATCCCAAAGAGGAAGAAATGCAAGAAGGCAAAGTGGCTGTCTGACGAGGCTTTACAAATAGCTGAGGAAAGGAGAGAAGCCAAAAGCAAGGGAGAAAGGGAAAGATATACCCAACTGAATGCAGATTTCCAGAGAACAGCAAGGAGAGATAGGAAGGCCTTTCTAAATGAGCAATGCAAAGAAATAGAGGAAAACAACAGAATGGGGAGGACTAGAGATCTTTTCAAGAAAATTGGAGATGTCAAAGGACAATTTCATGCTAAGGTAGGCACAATAAAGGACAAAAATGGCAAGGACCTAACAGAAGCAGATGAGATTCAGAAGAGGTGGCAAGAATACACAGAGGAACTCTATAAGGCCGATCTAAATGTTCCTGATAACCACAGTGGTACAGTCACTGAGCTCGAACCTGACATCCTGGAGAGTGAAGTCAAGTGGGCTTTAGAAAGCCTCACTAACAACAAAGCTAGTGGAGGTGACAGCATTCCAGCGGAATTACTCAAAATCTTAAAAGATGATGCTGTCCAAGTGCTGCTCTCCATATGCCAGCAAATTTGGAAAACCCAACAGTGGCCACAAGACTGGAAAAGATCAGTTTACATTCCAATCCCAAAGAAGGGCAATGCCAAAGATTGCTCGAATTACCGCACCATTGCACTCATTTCACATGCTAGCAAGGTCATGCTCAAAATCCTACAAGCTCGGCTTCAGCAGTATGTGAATCGAGAACTACCAGATGTACAAGCTGGTTTCCGAAGAGGCAGAGGAACTAGAGATCAAATTGCCAACCTTCGCTGGATCATGGAGAAAGCAAGAGAGTTCCAGAAAAACATCTACCTCTGCTTCATTGATTATGCTAAAGCCTTTGATTGTGTGGATCACAACAAACTGTGGCAAGTTCTTGAAGAGATGGGAGTTCCAGACCACCTGATCTGCCTTCTGAGAAACCTTTATGCGGGTCAGGAAGCAACAGTTAGAACTGGACATGGAACAACCGACTGGTTTCAAATTGGGAAAGGAGTACGACAAGGCTGTATATTGTCACCCTGCTTATTTAACTTATACGCAGAGTACATCATGAGGAAGGCAGGGCTGGATGACTCACAAGCTGGAATCAAGATTGCTGGGAGAAACATCAACAACCTCAGATATGCAGACGATACCACTCTACTGGCAGAAAGTGAGGACCTAAAGAAACTTTTGATGAGGGTGAAAGAGGAAAGTGCCAAAATTGGTTTGAAGCTCAACATTAAAAAGACTAAGATCATGGCCACCACTCCCATCACTTCCTGGCAAATAGAAGGGGAAGAAATGGAAGCAGTGACAGACTTTATTTTCCTGGGCTCCAAGATCACCGCAGATGGTGACTGCAGCCATGAAATTAAAAGACGTTTACTTCTTGGGAAGAAAGCTATGGTGAACCTAGATAGCTTAATCAAAAGCCGAGACATCACCCTGCCAACAAAGGTTCGCATAGTCAAAGCGATGGTTTTCCCAGTAGCCATGTATGGCTGTGAGAGCTGGACCATAAGAAAGGCAGAGCGTCGAAGAATCGATGCTTTTGAATTATGGTGTTGGAGAAGACTCTTGAGAGTCCCCTGGACTGCAAAGAGATCCAATCGGTCAATTCTCCAGGAAGTCAAGCCTGATTGCTCCCTGGAAGGACAAATGCTGAAGCTGAAGCTCCAATACTTTGGCCACCTGATGAGAAGAGAGGACTCTTTAGAAAAGACCCTCATGCTGGGAAAGATTGAAGGCAAAAGGAGAAGGGGGCGACAGAGGATGAGATGGTTAGATAGTGTCACCGAAGCAATGAATATGAAATTGGGCGAACTCAGGAAGCTAGTGGAGGACAGGGAGGCCTGGCGTGCTGTGGTCCATGGGGTCGCGAAGAGTCGGACACGACTTAGCGACTGAACAACAACAACCAAGTCCCTGTGTGCACAGAGGTTAGGTTCGGAGATCTGTATGTAAGTCGAAACATATGTAGGTCAAACCAGCCGGTTCAAACCAGCCGGGTTCTTGCCAGCCCAGTATTATCACGCACACACAAAAGCACCACCAGAGAATGTATAAATACAATTTCACTGCCAAAAAAATGTACCAGTGTCTTAGTTCCTTCTGAAAGTGCTGGAGGAAGTAGTCAAACATCCATAACTAGAGATAAGAACTGGCAATGTACTAAAAAATGGACTGGTACTTTGTAGTCTTCAGAAACATAGTTGTAATTTATGTGGGTAATGGAGATAGCATATGCAACACTGGAATTACAAATGTACGGACTTTGTCAGATACCACAGAAGTAAGTAATATATGTATAAATTAAAGTACAAACCATAATCTTAGTACAAATGAGTTACATTCCAAACTTACACCAAAAGTGCTGCCACAATTATAATTCAAACAACCCCATTTTTGGAATTATAGATTTAGGGCTCAATCCTGAGCCCATTATCGTGGGCAGTACATGTGTACAGCATTAGAAGTGTTGCGCACATGCTATAAAGAACGTCTGGGACAACTCACCGCCTGCACTGAGCTGGCACTCAGTTAGCGCCAGGCCCCAATGCAGGTGGATGGGGTGGCCGACACTCCAGCAGCACTGGCTGCCAGTAGGAAGGGGAAGAAGGCTGGGGAAGGAAGTAGGAGCTGCCAGTAGGAAGGGGAAGCAGCACTGGCTGCCAGTGGGGTGGGAGGAAGAAGGGGAGGGAATGGAACCAGACAGACAGAGGGGAGTTGCTGACTCACAAGGAGTTGGACCCACTGGTGGCTTCCACCGCCAGATCTTATCCCCAGCCTGGGCCCGGGCAGCCCAACATGGGACAGCTCAATTCACTGGCATTGAGCCAAGAAGCCCCACTGTGGGCAGCGGGGCTTTCCCCTGGGGGAAGGGGACAAACATTCCTTCTCCCGAGGAGCCTCTAGTGGCTGCCTGGCTGCTGCAGGATGCAGTGGTAGCCATTTTGGTACTGCTGCTCCTACAGTAGCCAGGCAGTGCATCAAAACTTAGATCTATTGAGTTTTCTTGTAGGCACTCCTGATCCTTTGTTCAACTTTCCTGTACTGTGCTTTCTCATGAGTCATTAACCAAGAATCCCAATGCATAATTCAATCTTTTGGCAGTGGGGTGTTTCTGTAAATCTACCCTGTGCTTTCCAGTGAATCTTCATGCCCAATATCCAGCAAGAATTATTAATTCAAACTGAGGAGACTTAAGTACCAGGGAATTATCAAAGAGGAGAAAAGCATGGGAGCAAAGATATCACATTTCTTTTTGCTTCAGCTCTGCCAATTCTATTTCATGATCAAATGTAAAGCTTCTGCTTCCTTTCCAGAGGAAAGGAGTTCCTTCACAATATCAAGCCATAAGTTTTTTTCTTCCTTTTTTTTGCACTTACACTGTCCACTTCCAGCCATTGATAGGTTAGACCTATGTCTTGCAACCTGTGCACTGCAGTGCCACAGTTAACTAACAGGGGTGCTGCAGGATATTTTAAATTTCTAAGGGAAACAGAGCAATGGAGGGCACCATGAACAAAATTACTGAGAACTGTAGGCGCACCCTGAACGAAGAAGGTTTGGGAACTTTGGGGTTAAATCAGCAATTTTCAACCACCATGGCATGGCACACTGCGTGGGCCGCAAATAATCTGCAGGTGTGCCACAGGAGTTTGGGGGAGGAATATATATTAGCAGACTTGGCCAGCAGTGTGGTGTGCCTTGCAGATAGTTTAAAAAAACCTGATAATGTGCCTTGACAAATCAGCGTGCCACAAGATTAGAAAGGTTGAAAATTGCTGAGTTTTCTGATAGAGCTTCTCAAGACCAAGATATAAAAGTACATCACTACAGTAGGAGCCCATCCCATTTTCAACCGGTGGTGCTTCCAGTGGTTATGATCCAGGGTAAAGCGGCAGCAGGGAAGGAAAAAGTCTTTAATTCTTTCCTTGTTCCAAATTGCTCTTCAAGCAACTTCAAGCAGTATTTGTAAGATGAAAATATTATTAAGAGAAAAGCCACATGTAAGTGAGTACTGGAAGTGAGGATGTGCGTATTTGAAGTAGAAACGGGAAAGAGCTAAGTAGACCTCATACTATTTCTCTCCCAACAACTCACTAGATGCAGCTTTTCTGGTTCAGAATAGATCAAACTACTTTTTACATGGCTTTGTAAAGTGTCGCTTGTGAGTTAGAAAAGTTAACTACTTCTACATTCCAAGCATTTGGAAACCATTGTTTCCAAAGAAAGTGTATCCAATATAGACAATATGTATCTACAGTATTTTTAAGACCTTACTCGCCCTGACTCATATTATGAGGTATATAACATAGAAACAAATTATCTGTGCTTCATTTCAGTAAACAGAAGCAAGCTACTGCAGATGTTCCAGGCCACTGGGAACGCTAAAGAAACCTGGCACTGAATTTTCAAGGATATTTAATTGCAGAACTATATCTAAAATATAAATATACAAAATATAATACACACGCAAATGCTGATATGCAGTACAACACAGAAATCAAACCCAAAATCGAATAAAGAGGTTCCAATTTTCTTTTACACAGGAAACCTGCCACATAGCAATGTCAGACTTGCAACAAGACTATCTCTAGTGTACAAGTTCATTTTATAGGCTGTGACAGAATGTTCGTCAAGAATGGTCTAGCATTTACTTGCCAGTTAGTCCCTTAACAGCAATAAAATATAATGCCATTCAAAATAATTTTCATGTAGCAGGTTAGTTATAAACAACTTCATGATGCACAACGTGACTAAGGGGCCAATCCTAACCAGCTTTCTAGCACCAGGGTAAGGGCAATGCAGCTCCAAGGTAAGCCATTCCCCACTGGCGCAGCTAACTCAGTGTTGGAAAGTTGGTTAGGATTGCGCCCTAAACCTCACCATTATTCTCATTTAGATTTCCCTAGAAAACAAATGCACATGGTCTTGTTTATTGGCAGCTTCCTGGAGAGAGTACCATGTCAAGTGAGTGTATTTGTAATAGATCAGCCTCACATTGGAAAGATTAGCCATTTGTCCCTTGAGGCCAAAGAAGATTGGTACGTTTGCAATAGTCAGCTTCTCATGAGAAATACATGTGATGATATAGCTGGAGAAACATTGAGAGGATTTTTTTAAGAGAATCTCATTTAAGTTCTAGAAGCACTGAGTCTCACATAACGATGTCCCACATTACTGCAAGTCAATTCTGTTCACTTTGTCTTTTAAGCTGTTTTATGTGCACCAACTATAGAAGCACAATCTAAGGCGGAGGAGAGAAGAAAATGCTCAGGGAATGCGATTGTCATATAATGCTCATTCAGAGAACTCCTTGAAGGGATAGTAGGCAGAAGGAGGGCATGCTAAACCTTCTGGAATTACTCCACCCACGATATCAGAGGCAGGGCTTGCTACATGCTTGCCTCAACCCTAGCAGAGGGGTATCCATGCCCTAGTCCTGCCCTGCCTCATGTAGGAATAGCTGTGCGCTTAGGTTCCAGGTCATAGCTAGGTACAGTATACCTAGTACTCATTTCCTTTTCCCACATAGTCACTTCCCTTTCCTCCATTCTCTCTTTACTTCAGCATACCAGGTGCAAGGGAGTAGCGATAGGAAGCAAGCATTTTGTTGTCTACTGAATTCCCTTAGGCAGCTGGTGGGCCACTGTGAGATACAAGAAGGTGGACTAGATGGGCCTTTGGCCTGATCCAGTGGGGCTCTTCTTATGTTCTCCAACTGTTTCCACTTACCTAGTTAGAAGCGGAACTGTGGTGACGCACAAATTAGCACCAGCCTTGCTAGAGTGCTGAGGCCCAGCAGGCCCAATTTAGCTTGTGTGGCCATGGACCATTGGCAAGGCCTCACATCTGTAGACCTCACATTATACCACTTTACAGCTACCGCAGCGAGCTCTACCCATCAGCCTTCGAGCCTCTCCTGCTCTTCCTCAGGGCTGGCATGGTTGACACCTGAGGAGATGCACAGCACTGCTTGGGCACACAAGAAAGAGTCTGGCACACTTACTCTTTGCTCTCCAGCATCAGCCTCCCTTCCCCATGTTTTTCCCTTCAGGGAAAACCAGGATGAGCAAAGCACAGCAGCTAAAGACACATGCACACATCCAGTGTAGTCATGCACCCAGTTCTCACCGGTTCCAGAGAACCGGTTTCTAAATGAGCTGGCCCCGCCCACGGCAGCTGGCCCGCCAGTGCTGTCATGCAGCTGGAACGGCGTTCCGGTTGTTACAATTAGTGGACTCCGCCCACTTAACTCATTGCTGGCTCCTTGTTTTTTTTTGCTTCGGGTTTTTTTTTGCTCTGTTTTTTTTGCTTTGCACTTCGTGTTGGTTGGTGTGTTTTTTGCTTTGCACTTCATGGGTTTTTTGTGTGTGGCTCTGTTTGTTAATTGGACCAGAAAACAGGGCCATTTCCCGCCCATTTGAATTTGAATTTCAATTGCAAGCAGAGGCAAATCTAAGGGAGGGCAAAGCTCTTAAGTTTTGAAAGAAGCCTTACCTTGCAGTGGAATCACTCCTCTCCTGCACCATTTTAGCCAATCCTCACAGGGAAAAGCAACATCTTGGCGTTGCTTACTGGCTACAGCAGCAAGAGAGAGGAGCAGTGGTGACATGGAGGGGAAAGGCACCGGAACGTGCATTCCAGAACCTAACCTTAGGGCTGGCTCCGCCCACTCATCGCTGGCTTTGTTTTTTGTTGTTGTTTGCTCCGTCCCCCAGCCTCTCTGTTAAGTGCTCCTAGAAATGCAGACCTCTCTCCCCCCCTTGCAGGATCGCCCCCCAGCCTCTCTGTTAAGTGCTCCTAGAAATGCAGACCTCCCTCTCCCCCTTGCAGGATTGCCCCCCAGCCTCTCCTTTAAGTGCTCCTAGAAATGCCTTTCCTTTCAGACTTCCCTTGCAGGATTGTTGTGCATGAAGAGATTTTGTGTGAGCACAGAGCTTAGCATTGCTGCACTTCCTTGTAGCCTGCAATTCACTATATCGATCTTTGTGGAAGTTGATTTTCCCTGTGTTTGGAACTGTGGTGAGTTCTCTAGAAAAGTGTAAAGGGAAGATGTACACGTAGTTGTTGTTCTTTGTGGGTGTCATGAAATTGTGGTCTTATGTGAACCTGGTTAGTTGGGAGAGAACTACTCAAGTGTAAATGGCTCAGGTGGGGGTGATTAGTTCATTGATATAAAGTTAAAAGCCTCAGGGAACAGACCCCTTTGGCTGCTCTCAGGGAAGGTTAGCCTCACTATGTGCTGTGGAAGCTGGTTGTAGTCAGACAGTAAGGTAAAAATCCTATAGGATTTTTTGTTGTTGTTTTTGTCCTTTGAGTTCCTCTCAGTTAAGTTATAAACAAAGGGGTTGATTATTGTCATTTTAATATTCAGGTTTTATGGTACAGAGCCTCTGTAGTTTATTTATAACTCTTAATATATGTCAATAAAATTGGGTTTTTTACTTCTGTTATTTGGCTTTCTTTTAAGAGGGATTTTTGCCCAGGAGCTCCCTTTGTTGTGTTGAGCCTGGGCTGGTGGCAGCAGCAGCTACACCTGAGGAGGGGAGTTACACCCCCCCCCTCAATAGGTTAACTAGATTTCCTCCCACAAGGTTTGTTGCTTTTATTGCTGGAATCTTAAATGATGTGGGTACTACTTTAAAGCAACATTATTTGACATAGTGAAGCATGAGATTTCTCCTGTCTCTCTTGAGAAGCAAGAAATTTCTTGTGAATATGAGACATAGTCTGTGACCATTCATAGGTCTACTAAAATGACATGCAGCATCCTGTTGGTCTGGATGGCATAAAATGAAGCTTGAACTGGGGATACTGTGGACTAGTAACTTGCAAAGTGGATCACTATATGATGTAAATCCAAGTAGGAATCATAGTTCAGTATGATGGTTTCTGTGAATTAAGCTGTTGTTAAAGGCTGGTTTTCCCTCCTGCCAACTCTAAAGTTTGCACAGCGTTGATTACCCAGCGCAGTTATTTACAGGTGATAATTATTATTAAATGGGCATGATCCAGTGTAATTTAAGTGCTTTTACATTGCATTGATTTTGAGTAGTCAAACATGTGCTTAACTCTCCCTCCAGTTGAAATCCCTAAGACATAAAGACTGATCTAAACTGTTTACTCAGAAGTCAGCCCCATTATTTTCAGTTGGATCTTCCAAAAAGACAGGCTTATACTTGCAGACTTATGCATATATTGCTGAATGGCTTACTCTTTAGAAAGTGTGTTTAGAATTTCAGCCTTGAGAACTATTGGCTGAATTCTGCCCATAATTGTAAAGATTATCCTATTTTCCTGTGTCATTGCATTCCTCCTACCTCCAAATCACTGACAGTATGATGGGTTTAGAAGACCTTGTGTACATTCTGAGAACTCTTTAGAGTATGGTCAGGCACACACAGCCCAAAAGAATTAGATTGGGAAGAGCTGACGTCCCCCTTCTCAGGCCTTCTTAACATGCTCTGAGAGTGATCTGGAATAGTTTGGGAATTGTTGGGTCTGCTTGATGACATCACTTCCTGCCATGACATCACTTCTGGTGGGCAGACCCCAACAAGTGCCAATCAAAAGTGAGTTCCTGTTCCTAAATCATTTGAATGACACCACTGCTTATGATGTCACTTCCGGTGGGCGGACCCCAACAAGTGCCAATCAAAAGTGAGAACCTGTTTCTAAATCATTTGAATGACACCACTGCACACATCCCACCCAAACCTCCCATGGTTCTGCATCATGTAGCACAGCTGCCTGTTTGTCTCAGATATGTCAGGTGCAGAGATACATCCAGGGTATGGAACTTAAGAGCCTGCTTCTAAAAGAAAGAGGTGCACCAACCATCATGGTCTGTAGCCTGTGAGGGACTTTTCCTCCAAGAATCTGTCCAATTCCCTTTTAGAGGCACCTAGGCCATATGCTATCACCATCTCCTGTGGCAAGGAGTTCCACAGATTAATTACCTGTTGGGTAATGAGTGACATTAGTGACACCTCCCCAGTTTCTGCCAGTCCCAGACTCCCCCTGGCCAAGAATCCAAGGAAGGCAAATAACTTGGCTCCTCCTCATCCTTTCCAGATCTACCAGAGATCAGATGAGACGGCAACTCCTAGCATCAATTAAGAGTGCTGTGGCATAGGAGTTAGTAAAGAAGGGGGAAGCTGTTGCTTCTAGATGGGTTAAAGGGCATTCAGGTTCCCACTCTTGTGCAGGGAGAGGTCATAAGGGGCACTCCTACCAATTAAATGTGGATAGTGAGCATCACAAATCACCTTCTTCATAGTCATAGTTTAGCTCTGACTCAAGTATAGAATTGGTTATTGATCTCCAGGGAAATCTCCTCATGTGGGAATTGTGGCCCACTCTTTGATAGGAGCTACTACATTAGTGGCTTTCTGGAATATTCTTCTCCGGAGGAAATTTGCAGAGCTGTCACGTGGGCCTCACTTGGCTCATACTTTCACTAAGAATTACACAGTAAATCAACACCTTCAGTCAGCACCTTCAGGCTGTTTCTGGCAAAAAGCTGCAAAGGGTTGTATAGGGTTTGGTGCCTCAGCTGGTGTCATCCTAGTTTAGTGGCTCTGTTATATCCCAGAATGTCTTTTTATGTAAATATCCTGCCCTGTGATGGGCGAGGGGCATTTTCCTTGCCTTCATTTCAGCTTGTCCTTCTGGGACAATAGGCTACATGTGGGCCTCTAGCTTAAAACACCCAGCAGTTATCCAACTTCCGGGACTCCTCTCTTTTGCTTAGCGTGATTGAATTAATATGTGTTTTATAGCTGGCGCAAACCCACATTGACCCAGGAAAGCATATCAGGTCTGGGAAGGGGGTCAAGATTCAGACTATACCAAACCTGCCCAACTAGACCTGAATCCACGCTGCTCCCTGACCTCATCACCACCCCATTCCGTCCACCCCTCCCTATTCCACCCACCCACCCCCGCTGTGGTGACCTGTGTGGCTTTACCTGCTCTGGCGGGTCTTTGGCCATCCATTAGTGTGCAGGAGGCCACTCGAAGATCTCTGCCAGTGGCCTGGTTGTGCGCGCTGGCAGATGTTGTTTTGTGACTGCTGTAAAGCAGCCTCCTCCAGCACAGTGTTCATTATGCTGGTGCTGAACCGGCATAGTATTGGGCTGCTAATTAAGTTAACCATCACCCTTATTCATAAACTGTTTTCTCAGGAAGGTGATTGCTTTACACAGAAGGAACATTCTCTGTTGGACTCAGGTGTTCTCATCTAGGAAAACACACCACGGCACGAGGCAGCAAACTACTAGAGCATGAAACATTGCATTAATATTTTATAAGCTTAGCTAAGTAGCTGGAATGACACACACCGTTCTGCTATCACTCCATATGCATCATACTGTGAACTGATTTTGCCATTCACACAATTGGTCTTAGCTTCTCCACCTGGTGGTAAGCCAACAGCCTTGGAAAAAAGCCCAAGATCAGAGGTGAGCTAAAACATAAATTGTTCTTTTTAGATTTTCTAGATTAAAGATGGCAAACAAAGTCTCTGTTTGCAGCTCACATCAAACAAGGAATAGCCGATCGTTCAACATCAAGCATGCCAGCAGTCCGTAACAGTGTGAATAAACATACACATGGCTGGAGGCTTGAGATGCTACTATCTGTCCAAAAAGTGACGACACATTTTGAAGATTTTTGAAAAATCTTCCTGGCCTTATTAATTAAAGCATTGAGACAACACAGACAGTGCATTAAAAATGTCTTTTCTAGGTCTGAAAAAAGACATTTGGGAGCTTTCATTTTTAATTTGCCTTCTGCTGGTAGCATTGATTCTCTGCAACTCCGCATTTCAAAATTATCATTGACTTCCTGAGGGCTACTTACTAAATAAGCTTGGAATAACTTGGATGTTATGATTCAATAATTTGGTTGTATCTCAGTATAATTGATGCCAGTTTTATTTATTCATCAATCTATATTTTTAAATAATGTATTTTAAGAGGGGCTTATCTACAGTCTGCAATTTAAATCAGGAGGCAGGCTAGCTCCCTAGAGCCCTTTTACAAAACCATAAAAAGATGCATTTTCTATACTCTCTCAATGAAATTTCAAAAAAAAACAAAAAGCAGTCATCATAACACCAATTCACAGTCAAATCCTATGATTGGGCTGGGCTGCCAGAGCTACTGTTCCTGCAGTGCAGTTTGACCTATGGCATTGCAAAATGCAATGCCATATGCTATTGCAACCCAGCTGCTGTCAGAAATAGCAAGTGGTACCGGCAGCATGGCATCAGGCTTCCTGGAGCCCCGGTAAATCAGCAGTGAAGGTGGGCTGTGGGCAGGGAGGGCATTGGAGGATTGAGGGCATTACTGGAAGGGGAGGAACCAGAAGCGGGAGGGGATGGATTCAGTGGCAATGGCACGCACCAAACCTTATCCCTTCCATTTTTAAACTCCCTGTCTCTTGCTGACAGTCCTGTAAACATTCCCATTACTGGCCTGGCCCTTTTTGCCTTGACAGGTCCCTAGCACCACGTACAGTTGTTTGGCCGGCACAATGGACACTGTAAAGTATGTTTGAGTATGGACACTGTAAAGTATGTATGACTCTGACTCAACTCTCAGAGTCAGAGAGGCCAGCACATAGATGTGAGCCATCTTCCCCGACTCCGAGAGTGGTCCAAATCGCTTTACGGTGGCCCTTGTGCCAGCCAAACTTTGCTGTGGCCTAACTGTGCCAGCCTAACTTCAGGTTAGGTTTGTGCACTGGGTTGCCTAACTTCCACACAAACTTAAAACAAAACAAGCTGCCACCTGGAGGGCAAAATCAAGATCCTTCTACAACCATTTACATCCTCAACCCCTTTTAAATAATCTCCCATGCTCTCTATTCTGTCAGCTACAATTGCTATGCAGTACCACAGGAACCACTGATTAGGAACATGAATCCTAAGGCTTAAACTATCAATACAGTAATTAAACCTTTCTTCTTGCTATCTTGCTCTGTAGAAAGTTCTTTTGTGTTGCCTGAAAGCCATGCCATTTACATTAAATTGCTTCAAAATGCCCATTATGTAATGTTGTAATCAGGATTAGCAAGATAAAAAATGCCGCACTCTTGCCCTTAAACTCCTGCTAAAGCAAACCTTTATTTGTACACGGGAAATGCAATGTAAACACATAAAATACCAAAAATAAATAGGAACAGTGAAAATTGACATATTTGCTGCTATAGGTTCAGGTTAATGCACTGAGAGCACAATCCTAAACTGCACCGGAATAACAAAGCCGGGGGACCTGCGCTGAATCCAGCACAGCTTTGGAGCGCTGGCACATACAGCTCTGACGTCAGGGAACAATCATTCACTTCTCTTGAGGGAAGTCCCCCCCCCCGCTTCCCAATAGCAGGATGCAGTACATGCCCCATTGGCAGTGCTGGAAAATGGTTAGGTTAGGACTGCACCCTCAAGTAAAGAGCAGAGATATAAAACAAGTTAAGCTTCAAGATATATTATGCAGATTGTCAACTTTTTGTTAAAAGAGAACTATGAACGGATTCAGGAAATTCTATATTTATGATTGGAAGCATATATATGCTACCAAATGAGAGACATCATGCAGAACATAGCTACTAATTCAACTACAGTTAATTTTAAAACCTATCCTATAAATTATCATTAATATACAGCAATGCTTCTCAGCAAAAAGTAGCTCACAAAGCAAAAAACATCAATAAATGGTTCCCCATCCCCAAAAGTCTTGAAAACAGGTGCAAAAGAGACACCAGCAACCACCAGTGGAAAAGACACTGGAGTATATCAGATTAAAGTGAGCACTGATCTATTTTTTTATATGGAGCACATTCCTTGTTAATAATTGGTAGAGAACATAACCTCAAACTCAATAGCTGCCCAACATAATCCCAAAGCAAGCCAGCCTTGTAAGCATTATATGTCATTAGTTAATTGTCTGGTTCTTATGTAAGACAAAAACATGATGGCAAGACCATTCAACGGCAACTCCTTATGCAGAAATGCAAGGGTGCCAATACGGCACCTGCTGAATCCCAGGGGGGTCATTTGGCCTCCAGAGGCCCCCCTAAATCCAAGGAACATGAGACTGTATAAAGAAAAAAAATGAGCTGGCAAAGGAGAACATAGGGGAGCACATGGCCCTCTTAGATTCATTAATGTAGTGCTAAGTTTTAGTGTTTTATCCAAATAGAGCCAATTAAGGGCCCAATCCCATGCCAGAACAGTGCTGGTGGCCTGTGTACTGCCCCGGCAATGACTGTTGTGTGAGTGCTATAAGTGAGTGCTGCACCACTGGCAGGGAACGCACAATGCTGATAGTCAGTGCCAGTCGGCACTTGGCTTCTGAACAAGATGGATACCCAAGAGAATCACCAAATGGTAAGTATCCTCGCTGCTTAGCAGGGAGTCCTCTCAGGGCAGGAGGAAGATGGGGACAGGGTAGAACTAGGCAGAAAGCAAGAGGGGTAGACAGTGTATCAGGCCCAGAGGGGGGAGGCAGAGGCTGTCGCTGAATCCTATGTCCTTCCAGAGCCATGGAGCCCACCATGGGTCTCCTCAAGACCTGGGCACTGATCCAAATGGACCCATCACAATTGCAGGGGTTCTACACGAGATACGGGAACCAATGTTCTCTTACTCCAAGGAGCTCTCTGGCTGCTTCTCTAACCCCACAGGATACAGAGGAGGCCATTTTTGTACTGTTGTACTATGCAGGGCAGTGTGGAAGCTTAGGATTAGACTGCCAATGTACTTAATTTTGGGTATTATTAAGAATATTCATATACCACTTTTCAACCATTCTCAAAGTAGTTCACCAAGCAGTTTACATAGTAAAATAAATAAATGGTTCCCTGTCTCCAAAGAAGGGACAAACAAGTGGTCTACCTGCATGTACTGCTGTATTGTGGAGCCGCAGGGAAACTTAGGACTGCCTATGTACCTATTTTGGGAATTGACAAACGGTATACCTGCGTGTTCCATATACAAGCAACAAGGAAATATTTTGTGACAGATTGAGAGATCAATGTTGAACTTGGTTTATGGTTACTTTATAATATTAGAGGTTAAGATATAATTTATGTCCAAGAACTCAGATAAAGGGTTGGTGTAGAGTAAACACAACCTGGCTTTCCACAAATCATGCATTGCATACTTTCCTAATTCCTACTCTGCCATTACTCTGCTGTTCTCCATCTTTTCCACCCTCATCCAATAGGGATGAGAAGTCCCAAACCAGACACCATTCGGCTACTGTGGGCTTTTCCCCAGGGGTCAGTTCAAAAGCTGCTCTGCCATCTCTTTAATGTTACACACCAGTAGCCTGGTTCCGTTTTGGTTCAAGTGAAGCCCGTCCCTCTTGTTCAGGCCTGGCTTGTCCCAGAATGTCCCCCAGTGCCTAACAAGATCATCCTCCCAACTCCACCATTTCATCCACACATTGGACCCCTGAGATCTGCCTGCCTAGCTGACCCTGCATGTGAACTGGTGGCACTTTCAAGAACACCACCTTCTGGGTCCTGGCAATCAGCTTCCTGCCCAACCATCTAAATTTGGCCTCCAGGACCCTCCTGGCTACATTTTCCTACATCATTGGTGCCAACATGTCCCACAACCACCACCTCCTCCCCTGCACTCTCTACCAGCCTATGTAGACAAGAGGTGACATCTGCAACCTTTGCACCAGACAAGCAAGTCACCTTGCAGTCCTCACATCTGTCAGACCCCCCCTCAATATTCCTTGATATAGAATCACCCACTACAAGTAAAATGCGCCCACACTAAAAATGCACCTACTCTTGCATTTCTGTACACTATGCACGCATGCATGCACACACACTCACACCATGACAACTATTGCATGAACAGCAATAAATGTGAACTTCTCTATGACAAAATGATCTCATTTTACAGTACCATAAACGTTTGAAAAGGAAAACCAGAGTTATTTCTTGTTAATCGCTTCATTTATTAACATTTATTAACTGTGCGGACCTGGCCACTGTGACCCATGCCCTAGTGACATCTAGATTAGATTATTGCAATGCGCTCTACGTGGGGCTGCCTTTGAAGACGGTCCGGAAATTACAACTAGTACAGAACGCGGCGGCTCGGGTGGTTGCTGGAGCACGTCGGTTTGACTCTGTCGAGCCGCTGCTTCGGCGACTACACTGGCTGCCGGTTCTGTTCCGGGCCCAATTCAAAGTGCTAGTTTTGACTTTTAAAGCCCTTTACGGCTCGGGTCCGGGGTATTTGAGGGACCGCCTTCTTCCATATAATCCAACCCGTACTCTTAGATCATCTGGGGGGGCCCTCCTGACTGTGCCGCCACCAGGAGAAGTGAGAGGGGCGGCGGCCAGGAAGAGGGCCTTTTCGGTGGTGGCCCCCCAACTCTGGAACACCCTCCCCTTAGAATTGAGAACTGCTCCCTCTTTGTTTATATTTCGGCGGGGGCTGAAGACCTTTTTATTCCAAAAAGCTTTTAACTGTTGACAGGCTGGCTGGTTATTATAACCCACGGGGCTTGTTGTTTTTATATTGTTTTTAAATTTGTTTTTAATTGTGTTCTTAATTTTTGATTGTATTGTTTAATTCTGTTTTAATTGTTTTTAATTGTGAATTGTTATATTGTTTTTATATATATATTGTAATGCCGCCTTGGGTGCCTTCGGGCACAATAAGGCGGGGTAAAAATCTAATAATAAATAAATAAATAAATAAATAAATAAATTGTATTTCCAATGGCACTGTATATTTGAACTTGCTATACCTACAGAGTGTAGCATGTACTGTTGAGAAATGTGTGAATTAGTGTGCTAATATATGTATACGATCTCAGTGGGAGAGAAATATGCATGGCAAAACTCAGTGGAAAGAATCTGGAAGTAAAGAACTGGCCCAATAACAAAGCAGATGAAAAACGGGAAAAGGACTGGGGAAAACAAATGAGAACTGTGGTTTTTAAACAAAGAGAGATGCTGACAAAGTGAATTATATATGGTGATGACATACACCAGAGGAAAGCAGAGGGAATCCAGGTCATTTTGAAGTCTGCCAAGCTTGGGAAAGTGCCAGGAAAACAATGCCAACTTGTATTGTGCAACGCATTGCACAGGGTTCTGTGTACAAGAAGGCTGTATAGAACACTATTACTTTTGGAAAAAGGTATGCAGCTGAACAGCAAAGTGATGCTTTAAACTCCATGATTAATACAATCTTATTTTTAACATCTTTTCTAGAATATTTATGACACTGAGCCTGTGAGGTATCAAATGCATCAACATAAATCAATTTGTTTTATGGTTACAAGAGCATCTTGAGTGTGTCTCCACCATTTGCTTCCATTAAAATAATTCCTTAATTCTTGCCTATTCCATAGTACCAATGGGACAGAAGTTGATCCCAAGTCATTTTAATATCTACTTTCATCATAATATGAATTCCCTAATCAGTCATACTGACTTATACTTTCACAAATTAAAAGACTCTTTTAACATTTCCTTTTAGTTTGAAAAATTACTGTTCAAAATGGCCAATCTCTTTTCTTCTGGAGTAATCCATCCTACATGTACAAAGAATTACAATTATTTAGCTGGCAGTGTGTTTGTTTCTACAACAAACATAATCGATATTAACACTACAATTTGAACCTATGAGTAGCAAAAGAAATTTCCATTTTCTGAGCCTTTATAAACTATAATTATATTAGCTCATGTTTTCATTTAAGGCTGTTGGAACCAATCCCATTCCCCACCCCCTGCTCCGGATAACTCAAGCCTATATATTGTGGGAGGGGAATGAATATGGATATACATTCTCAATCCTGTTTTTGAAATAAAGTTTTAAGTTATTTTGACTTGAACAAGGCACATTTGGACCACTCTCAGAGTCAAGGAGGATGGTGCACATCTGTGTGCTGGCCTCTGACTCTGAGAGCGGTCCAAGCATACTTTATAGTGCCCCCTGTGCTGACCAAACTTTGCCAAACTTTGCCTAACTCCAGGTTAGGACTGCACTCTTAGCACCTATCTCCACAATTTCTGCAATGCTACAATGTCACCTCATCAGATATGGATAAGGTAACTCTTCTGGCAACTCTATTTGGCCACTTATCGTCTGATAGGACCCTCAATCTTCTGTGTTTGATGGCACACTTAGGTTCTTTCATTTTCTCTTTTGTGTGGGTGGTGTTGATATGTAAACACGAGTCTCTAGGAAACTGTACTCCAGTGGTTCTCAACCTCTTTAGCACCAGGACTCACTTTTTAGAATAACAATCTGTTTGTGACCCACCAGAAGTCAGAAGGGTCAGAAGTGTTGCCTATGTGATGCCAGAATCTGCTGCTTTCCTGATAACACAGCAATAAGTTGGTGGATAACTCAGCCATTTTCCAACAAGCAAAGTGAATCAGAAGGGGAAAAAAAAGCCTATTTACAACCTTGACACAAGCACACACCCCTTTCCAGCATCCCATCTTCCCACACTTTCAATACGTCTGCTCTCGTTGCTTTGTGACCCACCTGAAATTAGTTTACTGACCCCACAGTTTGGGAACCACGGCTTTAATCTGTTTTTAAACAGTTTTGAGGAATGCCTGAAGATCAAAGTGAGGCTGCCTGCATGAGAAGAAGCAGCTGGTCTCATTTCAAGCAACCCACAACTGCACCGACAATGGCTGCAGGGGCAGGCAGGTTCTTAGTCCGGTCACACAGTGTGAGGCTGGCCATTTCTTCTGAAGCAGGCACCTTTGCCCCGAGCATTCCAGAAGTTACTGTGGTGACATCATCATGTCACCACAATTACTTCCAGGTCGCAGGATGACTAGCAAGCAAGATCAGCAATGCCGCTATTGAGTCCCAACGTTAGTGATGAGGGGGAAAGCTTAGAAATGGGACTTTTGGTCTCATTTCTAAGACCATTGCTTCTGACACACAACTCCTGGAATGAAGATCAGAACAATCCTATGCGTGTCCACTCATGGATTTCAATGAAACTTACTCCCAGGTAAGTTCCTCTAAGTACCTCCCTAAAGTGTGTGTACTTCCTCCCTAAAGTTCCTCTCCTCCCTTTGTTCTCACAACAACCCTGTGAGGTAAGTGAGGATGAGAGACAGTGATTGGCCCAAGGTCACTGTCATGCCCCTACAGTCGTGGGCGTGAGGTGCACGGCCGGCCAGGAAGGAAGGGGCTGCGGGATGCCAGCCTGGGAGCACGGACCAGCTGCAGGCAATCTGCCAAGTGCAGCTATGTCCTGGGAGGCTGGCGTGGCAGAAATAAAGGGGGCCAAGAGGAAGGAGGAGGCAGAGGTCTACTTGGGAGAAGAGCACATGGGAGGAAGATGCTGCCAAGCCAAAGTGGGGCGCTCATCACCTGACAGCAGCAGGGACGGATGCCCTGCCCACAAATGCAGACAGACACGCCTGTGGCTGTGAAGAGACCTTACCGAGACCCCGAACCGACCACCCCGGCCGCCATCAGGAATTGTTAGTGGGGGACCCCAATCACGGCTGCCTGCCAGGACCGAGCCCATGGGGCAGGGAAGTTATGCTGGCTGCAGGACCTGGCCAAGAGGCCCCCCTGCTTGGACTTTAGTTGGACCTTTTGGCCTGAGGGGCAGGACTTTGCTTTGGACAGTTTGCGACCACAGCCCTAGGGGCGAAGGCTTTCGTTGGGATGTTTGTGGGAGGGGGGAACGGGGAAAGGTCGGCTGTGTGAAGGGGGGCATCTGTCAATAAACAGGGGTCCTAACATCACTCTTCCATTTCCTGGTCGTGCTTGTCGGCTCCCGCCACAATGTCCTCAGTCGACCCCTTCTCAGTTCCTCTCCCGGTTAGGGACATGACAGTCACCCAGAAAGCTTTGTGATTGAGCAGGGATTTGAACCTGTATCTTCCAGGTCCAAGTCCAACTCATAAACCACTGTAGTATCCTAATTCTCAGTTTGGTTCATTGAAGAGCCAACTTCAATGAATATTGAACGTTGATAGAACACAATGGAGCTTTAGAAAGCTTTAAACGTGTATGCTGTGTGTGTGTGTTCACGTATAATATTTTACCTGTAGAATAATTTTACACTGTTCCCATCAAAATGTTGAATAATATTTTAAATGAATGGCTTCCAAAGAACAATATGAAATAAGTCTGCTTGCTGTAATTTGCCATACAAGAATACAAAAATAAAACCGTTCCAGATAATATTCTGTTTTTCACTATTGCTAATTTCACTCATGAGTTCACTGTAAAAATTAAGGTAGCGTTCAAAATTGATGGGCTGGAAAGTCATTCAAATACTACCTGTTGCCCCATGATTCTTTTCCACATTTTTTCTTTTAGCCTTAAGTAAAAGGGTTTTAAAAATATTCTCCAAAGTTCCATATCTACTATAGCCTAAGGAATGTGGTCAGAGCTGAGAACGTAATTAATAATGAATTCAAAATACTTTTTCAAAATATTATCAGAGAAGAATAGATAATTTGCTAGCAATTATAACTCTGATCAGTTGCTCTCTTTTCCTAATTTGGAATAGACTGCCACATTGCTCGCTGACAAGTTATTTTTTGAGTTGAAAAGTTACAGGTGGATTTTCCCTTCCTTTTTCTTCCCATTCCTGGTTATGTTCCCACACTATAATAAAGGATAATATGGACCCTGATACAAAGTAACATTACCACAATCTCATCTGCCAACATTACTGGATGCCAGTGTGCAAGATAAACAATATTCCCAAAACCTCTCTGCACAAAATGGACAGTAAAGATACTAAGGGGCCCAATCTAGACCAATGTTCTAGCACCAATGCAACTGTGCCAACAGGGTATGTGCAGCATCCTGCAGTGGGGGGGGGCGATATTCACAGAGGCCTCTTCAAGGTAAGGGAAACATTTGTTCTCTTACCTTGGTACTGCATTATGGCTGCATTAGTGTGGGAAAGTTGGATAGGACTGGGCTCTCTAGCTCTGGCATACAGGCCACCATGTTTCTAAAAGACTCTGGTCATGCCTCAAACTATTTGCGTACGAGATCTCCACACACATATCCTGGGAGGAAACAGATAATCTCACTTTGTGTATTGTACATACTCCTTCTAACTACTTTGGTAAACTAACTGATCCCAGCAAGAGGAGAGAATTCATGCTCGCAAGGCTGAACAGCTGTCCATTCTGGTAGATTCTCTAATATCCCGCGAGAAAACAGACTTTGCTCTTTTTGTTTCTCCGAACCGGACACATTAGATCATATACTACTCCGTTGTTCGCAGTGGTGTCATCTACTCACCAGTAGACGGTACGCTGGGCGGGACTTAGCGTGATCGACAGCCCGTCCACTCACTTCCGCTTTCTTTGTGCTCGCCGCATGGCTTTCCCTCACCTTGGAGGGGGCGCCTGCTCGCCAGGGGGGATGGGTGGGGGGCACGCTGGGTGCCTGGGCGAGCAGGCGCCCTCTCCGAGGTGAGGGAAAGCCACGCGGCGAGCGCGAAGAAAGCAGAAGTGAGTGGACAGGCTGTCGATCACGCTAAGTCCCGCCCAGCGTACCGTCTACTGGTGAGTAGTTGACACCACTGGTTGTTCGGCTGATCAACCCCTACGGAACAAATTTCTTGAACCCTTGTTGTCCTCACTTTCTGTTTCTTCTGCTGATCTTCTTCCTTCCCTTTTAAGTGATAACACAGCGACCATCTCTAACCTGATAGCAGAATTTTTATTTGCAGTATCCAAGTCCAAACCCCCTTCCCAACCCACCACCCTCCAAGCCTGCATCCCTATGACTATCCCTTCCCTTACTGTTATTACTATAATACCAATTATTGTCATTGTATTCCTTTTTAATGCCAATAAAGGTTTTAACCTTCGTAAACCTCATTTCAAGATTCCAGGTAATCCTCCAGCACCCTGGTGGTGGCTGCCTGCATCAGTGGCATAGCTGAGGCACCTGCTCCCTGCGAGTCACACAAAGTTTTGGCACCCTATATGACATATGACAAAATCTAATTTATGTATGTATTTAATCACTACATATTAAATGACAAAATATAATTTACATTTTTATTTAAATAATGACAAAATGAAAAAAATCTGACATATGACAAAATATAATTTTGTTAATGATAGCATGCAGCAGGCATGGAATCCACAGCAAACCAAGGGGGTCCAGGGACACTAATATTTTGCCCTACCATACTGTACTTCCAATCTTGATTTCACCCCATCCCACCCCCAGTATCAACAGTTTTAAAAATCTTTAATTAACTTTCAATGAAAGCTACTTTACTATTATAAATAGCACAGAAGCACAATCTGGAACTATGGCAGGAGCGAAGTATTAAATTCTCCCACTCACTGTATTCTAATCAAGTGCTCCTGCTGTTTTTAATGCAAACAAAAATGGCACATGAATTGGTCATAATGTGTAATTTGACCTTAACAAGAAGACAGTTTAGATTAAATTCAATCTCTTGATGAATCAACCAAGCAGCAAGGAATAATAAAAGAACAGCAAAAAGCAGTCTGCTCTGGCTTTTCAGAACAGAACCCTGGCAAAACCACAGTAAATCATAGCCTGTGCAATGAAATGAAAAATGTTCCCATAAAGGCGATAAAAAATAAAAACCCATAAAGGATTTTATCAATAAAAGTGTGCCATTTGTACTTTTTGTTGTACATTTATTTTAATAAGCATTTTATGCATGCATTCAGCTAAACAACTTTTTTCTTATTAAGAAGGAAGAAAACAAAGTATGGGTCAACATCAGGCTAACACTGTAGGAAGTCTGTAAGGGAAAAAAATCAAAAATATGTATTGTGTCCACATTTGGTGCATAGGAATATGCTTGAATGGCATGGACTGAAATTTTAACTTCATACCACAAAGTCCAAGCAAACATGAACAATATATTGTGTATATGTCATTTACATATTATCTGCAAAGCTGTAAACCTCAGAAAATTGTGATATTATGAAACAAATCAAACATGAATCAGCTCTTGTGTGAAACATATAATGTCTAAGAGCCCAATCCTATGTCAGGGCAGAACTGGCAACCAAAGTGCTGTCCCAGCAATTGCCATTGTGTGAATGCCATAAGGCATGTCACTGTTGGCAATAAGCTCAGTGCATGGGCACTGAGGCCAGCGCCAGTCGGTGCTGGGCCTCAGCGCCAGGAAGACGTGATGCAAGATTGCTGTCTGGTAAGTTGTCCCATCAGGCAGGGGGGAGGTATGTTGGGTTAGGGGAAAGGGCAGCCTGAGAGGAAGATCAGATCCTGGTTACAGAGTCTGTCGCCAAATCCTCTGTACGCAGACTCTGTGCACAGAAGGCCAATACATGCCTGAAAGGCCAAAATGAGCCTGCTGTGGCCTCTAAAAAGTGGGTGCACCAAAGAGACCCACTGCCAACTGTGGAGCTTGACACAGGGTAAGGGAGCAAACATTATTTAACCTGAGGAGACTCTGGCTGCTGCCCTGGCTCCACAGGATACAGCAGTGGCCATTTTGACATCGTTGTACCACTTGGTGCCACTGGGTCATAGACTTGGGCTACCAGAACCTGATCCAACCATGGGCCAGCACCTGCGTGCCAGTCTCCGGCATATCACAGAAGTGCTGTAAGTCACTTTGCAGCAAAGGACAGCAGCACCAGTGGGGAGGCCAGAGGAAAAGGGCACTGGTCACAGGACAGTAAGCACACACCAAGTGATGCGAAGGCATTCCGGGAGGAAGGGCAGGGGGAAGACGGTGCATGGATGAAATTATGTGGGGGGACAGTGGGGAGGAGGATGGTTCAGACCCAGAAAGTGGATGAGAAGCCTCTGCCACCAGACCCTCTCCACCTTCCTGGTCCTGAAAGCCTACATAGTTTGATTCGGATCTGCACCAGTGATTGAGCTGGCCCAGATCTGTGTAGACCCATAAAGGCTGCTGGGGCTTGACATGAGGTAAGCGAACAGCAGCAGCATGGTCAGCCCCACTAGGATTGGATGGCCCATTTGCCATGAAATGCTATTAACATACAAAGCTCACATGAAAGTTAGATGAATTTTGTTTTCTTTCATCATGTTTTCTATTCCTGTAAGTAATGCGAATCCTTTGGTGTTTTTTTTTACACAAAACCTTTTTATTTGTTAATTTTTCATTTCATATAAACAAAATAATGAGCACACTATGTTTGTTTTTCAAAGAGTAACCATTTGAAAGACCGTCCCCTAGATTTTCCTTATCAACTTCCGGCATAAAAAGAAATCACTGTGACTGGAAAGTAACACAATACAAAAAAAACAGCATGGGCAGCCCAATCCTATGCTGCCCATGCTGACATAGAAGCAGTGGTAGCCAAGCGGCTACCTCTGCATCCTATCGGTGCCACGCAGGCGCCAGAGACTCCTTGGAAGAAGAGGGTGTTAGTTCCCTCCACCAGATAAGGGCGCAGGGCAGGCGATGCGTCGCCTCACCTCTCTGCTGGCTATTTCAAAGACGCAGAGGCAAGGGCGTCTGTGTTGGGCCACACAGCCCGACACAGGGGATGGAATCCGGCCCCAATCCTCCCTCTGCCCAGGAACATCCTCCCCAGCCGCCCGGAATCCCCCAACGCCAGCAATGGTTACACTTACTGCTCACAGGTGCCGTATTGCTGCCTCCAGGCGATGGGGGCTGGCAGTGGTGGTAAGGCCTTCCCTTTAAGGCTTTCCTTTATGGCACCTTCATGACAGCAGCATGAGTGGTACACTCATACCGCCCATGCTAAGCCCAATAAGATCAGGCCCTAAATCCATTGCATATCCATGAACCTTACAAAATAAACACTGAATTCAGTTTCCGAAGCCTTTTAAATGCACTGGTTTAGTTGAGTCTAAGTTATAGTAGCCATAATTCCAAACAAAAACAAGCCTGTAAACATTGGATTTAGTGCTCTCTTGATTACCACTGAAATTTTGTCTAAGACCAAGTTCTCCTAGGTTTCTTCATATCAATCATTAATTGATGGCAAATGAGAGCAGTTTCACCTTGAAGCCAGCTGTAACTAGCTTTAACTTGGCAGCTGTCAATCAGAGGGCTATTAATTCTTGCCTTATTTTTGGAATGTACTCAGTATCTAAATTGCCTATGTACTGCTGAAGAGTCCAATGGTCTCTTATGTTCAGTATTGGATGTAGCATATTGAAGTGCATGTGGCCATTACTTTTCTTTTTCTTTAGGGCATATCCATGAGAATTACTAATACATTCCTTGGCCTCCCCAATTCTTCCAGCATCCAACAGGAAACTACTACTTAAGATATTGTTTAGTTTTAAGGATATTCATGACAGGCAGATCCAGGGTCAAAATGAAAATAAAATGTCTGAAATGAAAGCAAGAACTGGTGAAGGATTCAAAGAGTCTTTCTGATCATACTCCCCCTCAACTGTAGAGGTATGGATGGAATCAAAGTGACTTTTCAGAAAAAGTGTTGTGCAAAATTTGTGGGGGCAGAAGATCCAGAGATGAATAAACTCTGGCCCTGCCCAGCTCAGAGACATTATCAAAGGGGTCTGAGCCACGGCCTGAAAATGCTAACCTATATTAACCTTATATATAAAAGTTGTTCTTTGCTTACAGGAAAGCACTATGTGTATTGCATTAGTTTATTAATTTGTCCCTTTGTTGTTGTTTTAATCATTTCATCTCCAAGTACTGTATACTTACACAGACATACAACTCAAATGACCCACTCTAGCATAGCACTTTCTTTTGAGGCTGGGGTTCTGGCGTGCACACACTGCCTCGGTCTTGGGACAGCACTCTCCAATGATCTGTTCCTTCAGGCTCACATTTAACCCACCTTTGCCTGGAATACTTGGCAAAAAGTGGGCTATATTTGAGTCCTCTTTGGTAACTACAGTATATCTGTTGATAGTTGTCTCCAATTGGTCATCTATGGATTTCATTCCCAGATTGCTTATGATGAGAGTGTTAACTATGGGAGAGAGTTCTCCCTTACTCATTTCTAATGCGCTTGGCACTTGGCTCATTATGACAGCTTCATTGGTCTTGCAGCTCCCAACCTACGTTTACTGCACCACTACAACATTGGCTGCCAGCAACTGGGCTGCATGGTGCTGCAGTAGCTGTGGGAAGAATTCCAAGGCAGGCGCATGGCAATGCAACCCTGTAACTACTTGACTGCATGCTGAACTTTACACAGCTCAATTCAGTCCGCATTCCCAGTGTGCCAGTCTGGTTGTGTGAACTCGTCCTAACACTAATTGATTGATCCTGGCAGGGGTGATCCTGGCAGGCAACTGCTCTCTTGCTTCAGGCATCACCCCCTTCTCTCGTACATTGTCAGTCTGCCACCACAATGTTACAACCAGCAGGAACATCCCTAGAAGGGAAGAGCACTAAGTTTTGCAAGGTGCCTTACCTTGCTGTGTAAAACCGCTCCTCTCCCTTGCCATCCTGGTCATTCCAGGTGAAAGCAGCAGCGTTGTGTTCGCAGCCGAGAATGGCTACAACATCGAGGGAGAGGAACGGTTTATAAGGCAGAGTAGGTTGCCTTGTAATAGCACCCTATGTCCCACTCCAGGGATACTACAGACAACCCATGACCTTTAACTTGCACCATTTGATCAATCAGCTCTTATTGCCCTTTGATCACTGGTCCCTGAATCACTAAATGTTTATGGTAAAATTGATGTTTACAGCACACCTGGAGGTGCTTCTGGAGCCAAAAGACAACCTGCATTCCTGGGAGCGCAGTTTTGATGCTGGACATTACATTGGTTTCAGTCATAATAGATGCTCAGCTTTTCCTGCAGGCATATTTCTCTCTCTCTCTCTCTCTCTCTCTCTCTCTCTCTCTCTCTCTCACACACACACACACACACACACACACAGAGAGAGAGAGAGAGAGAGAGAGAGAGAGAGAGAGAGAGCGCACTACATCCATCTAACATCTATACCAAGAATTAAAACCTAATCTCACTTATGACAAAAGCCCTGCACCACCTGGTGCATCTCTGAGTGGCTTCTTCCATCTTCAGGGCCCAGTTCAATTTTGGTGAGAATGGGAGGACCTGTACCTGTTCCAGTCAATTCTAGCCAATACCTTCTGCCACTTCTGTTCCTGTTGTGATTGCTCTGAACAAAAACAAGTACAAAGCCAGAATTCACAACAAAATAACTACCATCTCATGGCATGTATTAATTTGTTAGAGAGAAACTAGTATCTAAGAAGTCACAAGCTGTCAGTGACAGTAATAAAGCCGTGACGCCAGTGTATTTTAACAGTCTGCTATTTATCTGTGTTGAGTATTGATGTGTCATACACATGAAGGGGCTCAGGAGGAATTAATAACTCTCTGATATATAGTAGATCTGAAGGAGAAATATGCTAAACAGCACAGAGTGATATGAAATGGTGAAGTGTCACAACAAATTAAGTTTTTTAAGAAGAAAAAACATTGTAGCTCCCATGACTACAGGTGATGAATTAACTTAGAGCCCAATCTTATCCTTCCCCCCCACCCCCTACATGTTGCAGTACAAGGGGCAGGGAATCAATAGAAATCAGGCACCTTGTGTGAGCAGAAGTAGAATGTTGATGAAATAACATTTTAATTATGCGGGATGGAAAATGTGTGGGATTTCACTGGTCAATACACTAGTGGCAGTTTGCAAGCCGGATGGGAAAGCAGTGCACGCACCCTTCCCAAACACACCCTATTTCCTACTTTTTTCTGAAAAAAAAGCAGTGGCTGTTTACTACTTCATTTCCTTATGTCCTTTGTGAGTGGAAACTGAATAGTGAAGACATACAAGCTCAAGTTGAAGTGGCTGCCCTACAACTATAGAATATTTGTCCTCTAAAGATTCATCATAGTCCTACGTTGTGGTTTTTCAAGAAGCAGTATTTTCAGTTATAGTTGTGATACATTTTCTATCTGCTTTCAGTGTGCTAGCTCCTGCACATTTTCACACAGCATCTGCAGGCCTCAGAAAGCCCCCTGGAGTGGTCAGAAGGGCACTGCCAGTTTAAACGGGAAGTGCTCTTACAACGTTTCTGGGGGCTTCTCTGAGGCCAGTAGAGGCCACACGCAGACTCCACAAGTCTCAGAAAGCCTCCCAGACCAGCTGGAAAAGGTTCTGGTCGCATCCAGGAAGTTTTCGATGGATCCTCAGTCATGGGTTTTCGGAACCCACAGTGGGTTAAATCTGCAGGATGCAAACCCGTGGATAAAGAGGACCCAGCAGTAATTCAATAAGGAACAGCATTGCCATTACAAATGAGTATATAAAAACAGCCATTTCAGAGGCAGGGAAAAGGAATTATATACAAAGATACAAAAATTAAGACATTTAGAGTGCAATCCTAAACTGGAGTTAGGTCAGCATAAACTAAGCCAGCAAAGTTTGGCCAGCACAAGGGCCACCATAAAGCGTTTTTGGACTACTCTCGGAGTCAGGGATGATGGTGCACGTCTGTGTGCTGGCCTCACTGGTCCAAACATTCTTTACGGTGTCCCTTGTGCTGGCCAAACTTTGCTGGCTTAGCTTATGCCAGCCTTAGTTTAGGATTGCGCCCTTACTTATGTCACTTTTTATTTTTTTTTATTTTTCCCAAAATGGTTTTATTTTCTACTATACAGTAATGGGAAAAGGAAAATGTTTATACAAAAAGGGAAGGGGTAGTAACACAGGGTATACACAAAAGGTCATGGAGAGATTACATCCATATATTAAAATCTACTTTAACTACAATGCATTTCTTCAACAATTATTAATAATATGATACTGCCAAGCCAAGCCTCATATAATGTTAAGCAAATGTATTATATCCATCAAAGTTAATTTATTAATCTATATTAGTAGTCTTAATATTCCATTGTCTGTCAGTGTAATCCAGTCTTTAAAATTATTTGGAGCCAAGAAGTTTCAGCAGGAAAATATTATCATTGACGTCAATTCTTATCTTGCGCTGTTCCTGATTCTCATTAGCCCCTTTTCTCTCCCTTGTTTGACTAAGTGTTATCATAGTACCTTATCTCTCACTGTACAGGCAAAATATAGCAAATATTACAACTAAAAAAAAAAAGGAAAGACAAGAAAAAGAAAAGGACTACATTTACTACATTTACTATTAAAATAATAAGAGATATAAAATGCAGCAGAGGAGAAACTACTGCCTATCTTTTGCTTCCAAATCTAATAAATTATATCAGTGTAGCACCCCTATATAATTCTAAATTTCAACATTTCAAAGAAAAAAAATAGATAAAAATACAGAATCTTCTCCTTGAGTTATAATATCTTATAATCTCAGTTTTATCTGGATACCCAGTGTGTTTTAAGCTGAGAGGTAGTCTTAATTTATGTCACTTTTTAAACTTACATAATCTTTATGCCTCATGACCATTTTTGTACACCTATTTCATAGCTTCATACACCAACTACTTGGCATTCATCTGTCAGCATATACCTTTCCTGAGAAAACATGATTCGACTTACAATGTTGAAACAAGAATATAACTCACCACATATCAGCTGGTTTTCTTTCACATTCCGGAAGGCTGTTCCCTGTAAACTCTTGGGGAAAGCACAAACTGTTTCTTCTGCTATTCGAACCGAGGTATTCCTAGCCCAGTGTAAGACCCATTTGAGATTACAGTCACAGATGAGCGAATCTGTATAGAAATGTCTAAAATTCAAATTGAAAATAAATTTTTCACTTTTCTGTGAACAACTGATCAATACAATAAGAAACACATTTCGTAAACTTCAGTGACCAAAATCCCCAACAGTCATGATAAGCCCACCATGAAGCCACATGATGCAGCTTGCATCAGGAGTATCAAATTTAGAGTGTCCACTAAGAACCCATCTTCCACCACCTCCCTCTAGCCCACCATGGATGCAAGCTGCATTGACACATGCTACTTCCTAAACACAAGCAGGAATAGGATCATCCCTTTTCCTCATCACTTAAAGAGAACATGTCTTTTTAAACCCTATGTAAGGATGGAGAGCAGTGTAAAATATACTATGTAAAATGCCTGCAGCTCTCCAGGCCACCTCTTCTTGCAACCAAGGGACAGGGTGTTTGAAGCCTGCCCTCTTCCCTTTATATACTAGGACTGCAATTGCAGCTTGCCTGACCCATGTCATTTCATTTTGATATGAGCAGAAGCAGTGGCATCACTAGAAAGTGCTGAGCACACTGGATGACGCACTCAGGGGAGGTGACACGACTACAGTCCAAAATTATGAAAATCTGGATATTTTTGAATACATTATGTTATATATCATTTTATCTGTATTCTGTCAGAAGTTTGTTGTTGTTCAGTCGCTAAGTTGTGTCCGACTCTTCGTGACCCCATGGACCACAGCACGCCAGGCCTCCCTGTCCTCCACTAGCTTCCTGAGTTCGCCCAATTTCATGTTCATTGCTTCGGTGACACTCTCTAACCATCTCATCCTCTGCCGCCCCCTTCTCCTTTTGCCTTCAATCTTTCCCAGCATGAGGGTCGTTTCTAAACAGTCCTCTCTTCTCAGGAGGTGGCCAAAGTATTTGAGCTTCAGCTTCAGGATTTGTCCTTCCAGAGAGCAATCAGGCTTGACTTCCTGTAGGATTGACCGATTGGATCTCCTTGCAGTCCAGGGGACTCTCAAGAGTCTTCTCCAACACCATAATTCAAAAGCATCTATTCTTCGGCGCTCTGCCTTTCTTATGGTCCAGATCTCACAGCCATACATTGCTACTGGGAAAACCATAGCTTTGACTATGCAAACCTTTGCTGGCAGGCTTTGTTTGTTGGCTTTTATTTTTATTTTATTTGTCAAAAGTTATAGCCAAATAATCAGAACAGGAAAACACAACTGTTTATGTAACAAAAAGTGAATTTTCTTAACTCAAAACTAACCAATGAGACTAATTGTTCTGAGAGCCAATGTGGTGTTGCTATGACACAGCAGAGAACCAATACGGTTTTAGTATGAGTCAGTTCTCATTTCTATGTATCAAAGCTAATACTATAACTCTTATTCAGTTGTTTGCGGGTCATCAAGTTGGCCACAGGTTTTTGTTGGTTACTGATTTGTTGGGTGTTCTGTACTTATATACTAAATATTAATATTAATATTAATGAGGTTGTAACAACTCTAGCGATGCTACTGCATTTAGGTTGCGTGTATGATATTGCAACTTATTCTGTATGTCTAGTGTACAAGGAGGTCCATGGGGGGGGGGGTGCCTGAGCTCTTGCATCAGGTGACACAAACCCTAATGATGCCACTTCACCAGTTCCATTTCAATCAGAGCAGCAGGAACTAGGCAGGCTACACATGGTATTCCTGATAACAAAAGGGATGGGGTGCACATTCGCAGAGGGAGTATTGAGAGGATTGGGCCAGTGCAGAGGCATGCTACCTCAATTACTGGGAGACCTAGGGCCAGCCCTGCTGATCATACTATTCTGCATGGTTTTGGGTATTAATGGCAATCAAGAAGCAAGGTAAAATCCATATTGCTTCTTCATGTAAGTACAGGACACACATTTCCTCTAGCAAAAATGCATCGTTTCCCCTATTTTAGACATTTATAATACCTGCAAATATAAAAGCGCAATCCGTATTTGTGCTTTAACATCAATGTCCAATACCATTCTGTTTCCCTTCATATAGTTCCATTCCCCTATAATAGCATTGCAAACAGTCCTGCCATTTGCCCACATTCCTGATCATTCAAATGGTTTGGTTGTCTCCTTGGAAAGCTGGATAATGTCATAATGTTTATTGTCGTCGTGCTCAGGGAGCACCTTTCTGCAGTGCTTTCTATGGATGTACCATTATACCTTCCTACTTGACTGTTGTTCAGGAAGTAACTAATGAAGGCTGCAAATGGCATTATTTTCACTTATTAAAGTCCTTATTTCACAATCTTTATCTGCTCTAATCTGCTCTAGTTATCTGCTCTAATGGTGCAGTATTTGAGATCAAGCTTATTGTAGTTTTATTTCATACATCACATTTATTCTGATATATGGCTTCCACTGAGAGAATAAAAGATGAGCAGTACATAGTGTCTCTTTGTAACTGTTCTATGTCGGGATTTAAAGCTTTGAGGATTACTAAGCTAGAATTGATGCTTGCTCTCAACTTGAATTGGCATTTTAAGTGAAAAAAATGGGGGGGGGCATACTCCTCATTAGGGAACACAGCCTTCCAAACTATTAGACTTTGATAGCCCTGCATTATAGCCTTGTAGTTCCATAATTCTACTAGACTATGACTAAATTCCACTTCTAATTCAGTGAAGTCAATAAAAGGCTAGGCCTCACAATATTTAACTTCCATACGCATATAATTATAGAAACATTATTTGCCCTCTACACACAGTTAATTTTTCATCAGTCTTTTTATTGTTTAATAAAATAAGTCTTTTATTGTTTAATAAAATCCACCCTATTTGCCAACAAGGAGGAATATTTAAAATGTTTTAAATCTAATATGTACATTTAATCCAAGTAGGATTATAATGAACATCTAAGCGGTTTTATGTGAATGCTGTAAGGAATTAATTTGTTTGTCCTCTGCTTCTATTCATCGCTTCATAAAATATAAGGGAAATTATCCATAAAGCTTCAGTAGTCTTAAAGACAACTTCAAATTAAAAAAATCAAAAACTCTTCATAAAACTATTACTGCAACCTTACTATCCTGATATGACTCCCACACAAACACTTAATAGTTCAAATATCTGAAATTAGTTCAGGCTGCAAAATGAATAATTAGCATGTGTTTTACAATATCCACATAAGGAATTAATATTCTTTTCAGCCTTCATTCATTATCTTGGGAACTGAAAATTTAGGTAATGATAATATTTATGTATTTTTAGCATCATTTAAACACTGCTGTTCAGTCATGACCTCAAAAACAGCACATTAAAATTAATCAAGTTAAAAACAATGAACATCTTTTTAATTGTTTCTACTTTGATAGAAACAGCAACTAAAAGCGCAATCCTAACCTGGAGTTAGGCTGGCACAGTTAAGCCAGCAAAGTTTGGCCAGCGCAAGGGTCATGGTAAAGCACGTTTGGACCACTCTCGGAGTCAGGGGGATGGTGCATGTTTGTGTACTGGCCTCTCTGACTCCGACAGTGGTCCAAACATACTTTATGGTGTCCTTTGTGCCAACCAAACTTCGCTGGCCTAACTGTGCCGGCTTAACACCAGGTTAGGATTGCGCTCTAAGATAATAACAATAGGTTATTGTTAGATAATTGTCTTAGATAATTGTCTAAAATAACAGACAATATTTAAAACTTAAAAGGCAATTTTCACAGATCTTCTAAAGACTGGAATAGGGAATCAGACATGCCTCCCAAGCAAGGAAGTTCCAGAGATTCGGCACCACCACTGAGAAGGCTTTATTCAGTGTACCCTTCCTAAGTGGAAGTGGATAATTTAAACCTACACCAATTCACATAACTATACAAATAATCAAATTAATATCTGTTAATTAATATCATTAATCGCCTCGAACAGTCAATTCTCTTTATATGCAAACTCCACTATCTGCAAATTCGCTTATCTGCAAAGGACAGAATTGCTACCTACCTCATTATCTGCAACTCAGTCCTCATTATCAACTATGCAGAGACATTCAGAATGCTGCAGGGAACTTCAGAATGGCACCTGTAACCAGTGCGAACCCCTTTAAAATGGCTGGTAGAAGCATCCACCAGCCATGTTTAAACTGTGGGTGCCATTCTGAAGATCCCTGCAGCCTCTGGAAGGTGTCTGGAGTATTCAGAGATCCTTTAGCACTTCCTGCTGCACTCTGCTGGCTTCATGAGGGTCTCTGTGGATTGTTCTGATGGCAGATAAGGTACCCCTTGCACCTAACCCCATTGATCAGCATAGGATCAATGGTTCATTATCTGTGAGTTCGTTATCTGTGAGAGTTTCCTGAACCCTAACTGATCAGAAAGTCTACGTTTCCATAGTCTGATGGGACTGATGAGTGGAGGAGAGTAAGAAAGCTTTGTGTGCATTTAGATGGTACATCATGTCAAATATTATATGATCATAAGAACAGCCCTGCTCGATCAGGCTAAGGGCCCATCTAATTCAGTTTCCTATATCTCGCCAAATGTCTCAGGACAGCACACAAGACAACAATATATTTGCATTTTGTTGACACTCCCCTGCATCTGGCATTTTGAGGTAGCCTATTATCCTTGCACCCCTATTACCCCAAAGAAGACATCAGACTGCAGTTAGGGTTTAACTTGTTAGGACCACTTAAACCAATTTTTAGTGACCAAGCTTTAAAACATGAAACCTATCAAACACACCGTCCCTCCCTTGCCTATTTAAAGCTATTTAATGTAGCTATTAAATGGCATGGGAGACAGGTAGAACACTATGCCAGCAGTTAGGGCAGTAGTTTTCAGCCAGTGTGCTACAGCACATTAGTGTGCTGCAAATGATGCCACGGGAATTTGAGGGAGGGTCATTTATTAATAGGGAAATTGCAGCATGGTACATCTTGTCAATTGTCCAGAAACTGATGGTGTGACCTGCTGTATTGGAAAAGGTGGAAGAATACCCTGAGGAGGCAATGGATGGTGCCAACAGTGGCCCTTGGTTCAGGAAAGTGGAGGGTTAACACCAGGGAAGTAGCAGTGGCTGGGCTGCACAGCTGCAGCCACTTAGGAGCTTGTAACAGAGATATAAGGAGCACCTGGAGGCAGGAGAAGGTGTGGGTTGTAGTTGTAGAGAGAGTGGTGGAAGGAGTGGAGGTTTGCTGATGTATCAGATTGAACTACTGGCTTGACTGACTAACGGACTGGCTTGGTGGACTGATATATGGCTTGACTGATTGCCAAATGACTGAGGATTATTGGACTAAGGACTGGTGATTATTGAAGGACAACTGCTCTGAAGCTGGAGAAAGAGACCTGTGGCCTACAGGCAAGCCTCGGGGGGGGGGGGCCCCTCCCCTCGTTTGGGGGTGGGGTCCAGTAGTTGGGGTGTGTGTGTGTGTGTGTGTGTGTGTGTGTGTGTGTGTGTGTGTGTGTGTGTGTGTGTGTTGCCAAGGCTATCTGTATCTGGGCTACTAATCAGCTTAAGCAGATGTAGCCTTTGGGAGGAAAGTTTGGAGCAGGGGCTTTGGCAGAACACCTGACAATTTTATCAATTTTATTCAAGTGTGCCATGAGATGAAAAATATTGAAAATCATTGAGCCAGGGAATGAAGCAGCAGACAACAGCACCGCTTTCTGAGAGCAAGCCTCCAGGCAGGAATGGAACCAGCATGAACATTATGCTGCTCAGTCATAACCCAGGAAGTTAGTTCAGGAAGATACCACAGTTGATAATATTGAAAGCTACTGAGAGGTTAAGCAGAACCAACAGAAACCAACAGAAACCAACAGAACCTTGGTCCAGTTCCCCACATAGGTCATCCACCAATAAAACCAGGGCTGCCTCAATATCAACACCAGACTAGGAACAAGACTGAAATTGGTTGAAATTATCTGTATTGTCCAAGAAAACCTAGTGTTAAATCTTCAGCCCAGGCTCAAATTGAATATAGGAATATACTTATAGGCATGTTCAGTGACATAACAAAAACATACTTACAAGGCTTTCAGAGCAAAGAGTTCAGAAAAGAGTCCATTCACAAGACTTGAAAAAATATTTCCTGATAAATTCCTAAAGGGAAAAGAACAATTAGAATAAACACAATTTAACAAAAAGCATTTTAAACTACGTAACATTTATTTATTGACCTTGTTCCAGTCATAAATTTGTGTTAAACTACTACATGTAAACATAGATGAGTACAATTAAAACAGTCAGTTTAAGTTTTGTTTAAAGTGGAATATTAACACCAGCTTGGGCAAACAAGTAATTCTGGTCTCAACATAACATCAAGATAAACTGAATGCACTGACGGCACAATCCTAACCAACTTTCCAGCGCTGACATAGATGTGCCAATGGGGCATGTGCTACATCCTGCAGTGGAGTAGCAGTCACGGAGGCCTCTTCAAGGTAAGAGAATGTTTGTTCCCTTACCCCGCTGCTGCATTGCCCTTACCCCGCTGCTGGAAAGTTGGTTAGGATTGCACCCTAAATCATATCCAGTAGAAATGTGGCTAACATAGATTCAGGCGTTTTAGGGGGAGTTTGTTGCTTAGATTCTGCTACTATAAGCCAGAGAAAACCATTATCAATCAACATGAAAGGAACATCACAGCCACACACTTTGTAAGCCCCCTTGATATCACAGAAATGTCGAAGACAAGCATGCAATATTGAAAGTGCTTGGTGCTCATATCACTATTATATGTGGAAACAGGTATCCTTTAAGACAGGGATTTTTAACCTTTGGGGGGTATAGGAGCCAAATGACAGGGATATGGGACCTGATCTCTGAACGACCATTATCAATACAGATTGAGGCACTCTACAAATGGATTGTAGGAACAAAGTAAAACCAAGCTATTTACATCTTTTGAAGTCATACAAATATTTAACAGGACTGGTGATTTGTTTGTTTGAAAAAAATTTCGTCCCGCCTTTCTCATGCCAAAGCAAATATCCAAGGCAGCTTACATGGGCAGGTTACTAAACCACCATTTTTGCAAAGGTTTAAAAAAACAAAAACAAATATACAGTATTCTGTGATTCCTCAGTCCCAGATGTAGCCTTTACAGTGTGAACTCTACTCTGCCATCAAGCTTCAGCAGGCAGCCGTAAATCAAGTCTGGACATGTCCTCAAGGTCATACTCTTTTTCTTCTTCTTTTTTTTTGCCAGCTGGCCTTCTCACACATTTCCACACTGGCTAATCGGATTCTGTTCTGCCACAACACATACTGCAGCTTTTCACAACCAGGCATTCTGTCTCCCATTCCAAAAAAAGACCACAGATTCCCCTGTTTAGCTTCAGGCAGTACCAGCAGCTCAAACATTGACAGTCTGCCAAAGGGGGTACAGGGGTGTATTGGACAATCCATTGGAGGTAAGTAATTGTAAAAAGGTTAAGAACCCATGCTTTAAGTCCTTTAGAGCTTAGAACTAGGTACTTTTTAGAGAAGAGTCATGAGGCTCAATGTCAATATATGAAATTTCTCAATCTGGATTGAACTGTTGACATTCTGTAGGCTGGGATGGAGTGAAATGCTCAATTTCTTAGAAACCAGATAAATTCCATCAAAATGAGGCTGGTGATGAACTGTACAGTGCACACCAAAGAGAGTAGGTACAGAGACTACAGCTTGGTATTAAAGCTTGAAGTGCTTATAAATGAGACTTTTTGCAAGCACTGATTTCTTTCCATCTCAGTGGTACATTGATTTTTAGGCAGTCTTACAGCCCAATTCTGAGCTGCCCGACCGCCCAAGCTAGCAGTGGTAGCCATGCACAGAGGCTAGGGCCTCCATGTAGTCCTACACAGAGGTTTGGATCGGTGGCGAAGCTTGCCAGCAGTCCCACGCCCGCTCCACCCCCTCCCCCAGCCCAAGAATGCCCTCCCACCCTGCCTGAAAAGGCCGCAGCACCTGCAACCTGTGCACCTGTTGCCATCTCTGGGGGGAGCAAGGTGGCATTCACCCAGTGCTGGCAGTAAGAGCTTACTGCTGGATGTGCCTTACAGCACCTTTTGGGACACTAGTGTAGGCAATACGCTTGTTCCGTCCATGCTACAGCCCACAGGATTGGGCCATTAGTGGTCATAACTACGGTAACTTTTCATATAGCTGTCTAAATTGGCCAAAGTCATCATGACTGCCTGATACACCAGAGTTGTGTTTTTCAGCTGGGGATGGGAGACTTCGCCATGAGTTAATTGCCATCTCTCATGCAGCCTTTTGGAGAGTTCAGCTGGTTCCAGTTTCTGACAGGTTGCTGAGAGATAACTAGGTATAAAAAGTTACCATTTTGTGAGTCTTTGCCTTTTGCCATTCGTCTTCAGTATGAACATCTGCCAAGTTAGTCTTAACAAGACAGGGTGAAGAACCTTTTCATTTAGGTGAGAGATAGTTAGAATGTAGGAGTTCGTATTTTATTGTGTTTTTTTTTGCTGCTGTGTCTGTATCTTGTTTATGTTGTTAATTGTCCTTGTTAATTATTACAAGTGCCTGTGTTTATTCTGTTAAAGTTCTAAAACAAAACACATATTAATACATATATGCTTTATTGAGTACATCAGGGTTTTGTGCATGTGAGCTAAGCCCAGGCTCAGCTGTTTAAAGCACCAAGGAGACCAGAGAACTGCCCTGTTTAAGCCAACAGCTTTCACCTGGGTTTTGTCAGAATAAAAAGCCTCAGTTAAGGTTCAGTGTTGTGCTTAGCAGTAATTGGAACTAGTAAGGAACTACTAATTAGAACTGTTGCCTTACAAGAAACCCAGGTTCACTTGATTACTGTGTTGTTGAGTAATCAGTGCCCCGGAACAAAAGTCGTACTCACGTAAACAACTGTACACAAACTCTCTGGAAAGGAGTTAGCCCTGGAGTGTGAATGGACAGTAAGAAACTAATTAGAATTTGCTGCTCGATTTACTGAAGTGTTACATAGAATCATGCTGGTGCCATAAATTCCTTAATGGTTGGTTGGAAGAGTGATTGGTTTATTGCCCTAGCTAGCTACTGTCCTGGTAACTTTCACACAGTCTCTGCAGGGCTCAAAAATTCACCCCAAACAATTTAAAGTGAACTTCTGGTTCTTGCCGAAATCCATAAGTTGGCTCTGGGCTGCTCCAGGCTTCATTCAGAATGAAGCGCAGAGAGGCCTTGGGTGAGTATGCACTGCCTCTCCAGACTTCAGAAAGCCTCCAGAGGTGACCAGACCACTGCTCTGGTTGCATTTGGAGGATTAAAGGGCTCCCCAAACATGCAGATTCCAGCATCCATGGATTTTGCTATTTTGGGTTCCTCCAAAGGCCACTGGCTGAGGTTGTAAAACTCAGGTCTAATAGATGTTCTTTTTCCTCAGTGGCAGTGACTCCTACTGGCCAATTCACATGCAAACTCACATCATTAGGGCTCAACCTAGTTGTGACTGGCTAAAATCAGCATCCCATAAAAGTTGCCAGATTGACTGTAACCTATGCAGCACCTCTGACCCAGTAATGGCATCTAAATGATTTAACAACAGGTACTCACTTTTGATTGGCACTTGTGTCGGGGCCCGCCCACCGGAAGTGAGGTCATAGCCGGAACCCAGGAACCGCCCCCAGGAACTGCCGCACCTCCTCAGTAGGCCACGTGGCGGCCTGGGAGAAGGCCCGGGAGTCCTGGGCCTTCCCCGGGGCCACCACAAGGACTACCGATTTTCCCCCCAGGAACCGCCGCACCTTCTTGGGAGGGAGCCCCAGGCAGCCTACCTGCTCACGCTGCTGCCGCCGTTTTTCTCTCTCGCTCCACTGCCTGCCTGCCTGCCTGCCTCTGAGAACGTGCAGGCAACTCAAATTTGCAGGCAATTCAAACGTTGCAGGGGGCGGAGTGGAGCACCAATGGAGTCGACAAGTGGGCGGGCAAATGGGCGGGGCCAGCCCTAATCCTAGGAACGGGTACTCGCGTATCCACTACATGACATGTCTGCTCTGACCCCCAAGTGGTACAGTGGATGCATGGGGATCTTCCATATGATCCAGCTAAGCCTTTTAACAGGAACTACCTCACAGTGTGGGGCCCAGCCCACGCAGTCCAACCCCAGTGTGCTTGGTGTAGCATGTTTCCCTGCTGTCTGAAAGATACATATACACACACTCCCACTCTCCCTCCCCAGGAGATGCAACATTTCTTCCTGATTTTTTGGCTCTTTCTCAAGCCACCACTTGTCACTGTACTGCACCCCTATGCTGGCAGAGTCTAAAAACCCAGCAGTAAGAGGCAGTGGCTGGAGAATCAGACAATACTAGGGATAGAGATGCCTGAAAATTGTTCAGTTTTCCAACCACTGATAGTACTGTTTCTTGTGCTTTCACAGCGCAGTCTCCCTGTGGTGGAGAGAAGGAGTACGTGAACTGAAAGCCTGCTCCCATTCTCAAACCCTGGAAAAATGTGGGATAACGGCTGACAAGACTCAGTGAGTTCACTGCAGAAGTACAATCTGATCTACAATGTTTACCATATCAAAGTCTCAACACTCTGACCCAGGGAGCCATATTAGCTAGGTCGCAGAGGAGAGCTAAAGAGAGTGCATGTCAGCAAAGAGATTTATTACTTCTAAAAGACTGGATTTTTTTTTTACAGTTTTCCTACATGTTGCTTGTTCTAAACTTATCTCTGGCAGTAAAGAAAGATTAACTACTCCAATGACATTTACAGAATCACAAGGGAAGTTGTCATAGAATATTGCATAGCTAGCAACTGATAATTATTCAGTCAGAATGAAACAGAAATCAGATTTACTTGAATCAAATAACAGAATGCAGTTTAAAGACAAGTAATTTGAATTGGAAAGAATATTGATGAAAATTTTAGCTGCAGATTTAATTAGATCCATCAAAGTGGACCTAGATAAAGAGGAATGCTTTGTCTATTATCTCACCTAATATTTAGAGCAGAGTGTTCCTAAGAAGTGTATAAGTTGCTGTGAATCCCATTGTACTCCCAAAATTATTCTGTATAACACATTCTTAGAACAACCTATGGTCACTAAGAAATTTTTTTTTTTAAATTGAGGGAATTAGGCTGCTTTTAAATATGTCACACATAATTTGTTTAGAACCCAAGCAGTTTCTATCAAATATAAATATGTCCAAGGGATAAATAAGCAAATCCTGAAAAGGCAAGTGTATTAGTCAGGCATATTTTCAGCTTATCAGCTACAATCAACCACATCTGCCATATGATATGAATCATTTCAGTAATCTTCCACAGTGGAAATAACCATATAGAGTTCCAGACTGCTTATTATATATGCAGATTTGGGACACGCAATTTTAAATAACTGTAGGTTCTTTACGTACAGTGCAGGCCAGACCTGTACCCTCCACAGGGAGCACAGTTCCGGTCACCTTTGGAGGGTCCAGATAGGCCCCTTCCCAAGGGTTCAAATCTGCAGATTATGAGATCCACAGGTGCGAAATCCACAAATAATGAGGGCCCACCTGTATACACACAAATACAGTAGTAAGCATTAAAACTGAAATCAAGGGGGGGGGAGAAAATAAATCACAAATAAAACTGAATGTGTAATAATTTAAAACATCGGGCCGGGCAGCACAATCCTGCACTGCCCGTCGCGCCAACACTACATCATAGTGTCGGCACTAGAGCAGCCAGTCCTGCTGCTCCCGCTCTGAGCCTTTCTTGCACCAACCGAACCCGGTTGGTGCGAGGGAGACTCCGTGCCCAGGCGGCACAGGGATTGGCGGAAGGGAGGGAGGCGGGGGGGAGGGACGTGGGCGGGCTTGGGAGGTGGCCATATGGCCGCTTCCTAAACCCGTCTGCAAGGCTACACGGCCCTGATTCGGGACACACGGTCTCCTCGGATCTGCACCTGCTCTTTAGCACACTCCCTTGCCGCAGAGAGGCTCCAGTGTCTCCTAAGTAGCGTTGGATATGGCGCTGGCCCATTGGCCTTGCCAGTCTGGCGCTACTTCGGATTGCACCCTCAGTTGTAAAGCAATACAAGATATAAACAATATTTTTCATCCAGCTAAATGAAAAGCAGATATTAACAAAACAATGAAAATAATGAATCAGGGGTGGTTCTCGGGTCTGGCAATCAAAAGATGTGATATAAGGACTGGCTATGAGCCCACGCAAAATATTTTTCCCACCCCAGACTACAGCTCACTCCAGCAAGTGGGCTATTGCTTGTTGCTTGTTTCCAGTTATAGCCCCTGACTGTGAGCTCCACAACTTCAGCCACATTCAGGTCTCCTGCTCTACATCATGACTTCTTAGTTTCTGCTCCCCAATGTCTTTGAATCCCGCTGTGAACATGTACATAGGAGCACCAGACTTCCTTCAGTTTCCACATTTTCTGCAGCCTTTGGCTTATCAATCTTCATTCCCAACTATAACCAAGTTTTACAACTGCATTACAACATTTGTCCACATTCATTCGCTGCTACTCTTATCCCTCTGTTTTCCTCAGTGGGAAATTTCACTAAGAAAGTTCCTGAAGAGCAAGGACCAGTCTATTTTCACCCATGAAACACTAAAGCACAGTGCACACTGATGGAGCTGTATAAAAAAATAATGAACAAGGAACAAATCTTCCTGATAAGCTTCAAAATGTGGCATCTTTCTGAAAGAAAATATCCATAGCCATAGCTAATTGCAAATGATTCTACCAATGTACCGGTCCAGACTGTTCATCCGCAGATTCAAGACCTGCGGTTTTAACAAACTATGGGTTCCAGACCCACAATGCTAGCTGGACCTGACCTCCAAGACACGACTGGAGATGTTCTCCGGTCATATCCGGAAGCTCTTCTGCAGTATGGCCTCTGCAGGCCTCACTCAGAAAGGCCTCTGGAGTTGCTAGAAGGTTTTTCCAGTTTTGTGGTGCCCTTCTAGCACCTCTGGAGGCCTTTTTAAGTTATGTAGAGGCCTCTGCAGATGTCAGAACACCTTCAGGCAGTGACTGGAGAAATCTCTGGTTGCATCTGCAGGTCCTATAGACCAAACCCACAAATTTGTTTTATCCACCAGTTTCATATCTATGGGGGATCTGAGAACCAAGGTCGGACCTGTATACACTTGACTAGATCCTTCATGAGAACTTTTTGAGTGTATGATGAACATGCCCTTGTACAGAACTAGGGGTGGGGGACGCTTGGTTGCATGATTTCTTTTTTGCATTAATCTGAACTTTGCTTTGTGGCTGACCAGAATGCATGTTTTGAATTCTATTATTGCAAATATATTTTTCTTTTAAAAGAACAGCTGCATTCTAAGGAATGCAAGACCCTAAAAGTAGTTCTATAGCCAATACAGAAAAGGTTTCTGTGGACTGTGGTATTATTAATTTGGTAAATAATACATTCATGTGACCTATTGTTCTAAGCAGAAGTTAAGAAGCACTCTATTCATTTGTTGTTCCCTCATTCCTTTGTCTGGAAAACAGATGCTCTGACTACAGTAGCCATTAAAAGGTAGCTTGACAGCACTTTCATATATTAACCACGACATTTAGTATCAATTCTAGTCATCTTCTATTTATAGTATTCTATACTGTGATCGCAAACAGAAATCCTACTCCCTCGTTACACCTCAACTTACATTATATTTCAAGTCCTTACTACAAAAAAGGAAGAAAAGCATATATTTCTTTGGTTATTGAAAACAATACTGTGGCATTGTTTTGCCATTCTTTCTGCCATTCAAATGACAGACTAAGGGCCCAATTCTATTCAACTTTCCAGGATTGATGAAGCCATGGCAATGGGGCATCCTGCAGTGGAAAGGCAGTCAGGGAGGCTTCCTCAGGGTAAGGGAACATTTGTAGCCTTACCTCAAGGCTGCATTGCAGCTGAATGAATGCTGGAAAGTTGGATAGGATTGGGCCCTAAATTCTATGTTTGGTTATAAATGTGGCCCAAAGCCTGCCAAGCCCAAGCATTCTCTGCTGTCCTTAGCACTCAATTTTGCATACCCAGGGGAATCCTACTTTATTTAAATCACAACTCAATAGCTTATTCAAAACCAAGGTTTCATTATGATGTACAAGTGAGGATTTCAATCTGGGATCTACCCACTTTCAGAGAAAGTAGTACCTTAAGTCTTTAAAGTGCCATAAGACCCATTGTTTCTTCACATTTATTTCAGGCTTTACGGATACAGTTCACTTTATCATGTGTACAAAGCATAATCTGGCAGCAGAACACACTTTATGGCATTGTGAACACCATTCTGAAAGCAAGCATAGCAGTGCATTTCCAGGCCACTGCCACACACAGCATAGAGGATCCCAAGTGCAGTGACAGCAAGGACAGCCCCACCGACATTATAAGTTGGCAGGGCAGGCAAAATGGGGCAGGAGGATTGGAGAGGGATGGGGCATTTTGGAGGCAAGAATGGTGGCCCCAACTTGCACCATATGCTGTGCTCCCCCCCCCCCACCGAGCATGCCAATACATCCCCTTGGACTTGAACCATCTCTTTAGCTGGTGCCAGTCTGAAAAGACCCATTGGCAGTCAAGGTGCTTATGAGGGGCAAAAGTAAATATTTTCCCTTTCCCCTTCCAAGCCTCCTGATACAGTGCGGCCTGTTTTGCATGGCTGCATGCTACAGCAGGGGAAAAGACTGGGCTGCCAGAATCCTTCCTTACTTCCTTATCCCTTCCCCCGCAATCTTCTCTGATGTATCTAGATCAGGGGTAGGCAACCTTAAACACTCCAAGAGCCATTTGGACCCGTTTTCTGGAGAAAAGAAAACCTCGGGAGCCACAAAACCCTTTTGACATCTAAAATGAAGATAATACTGCATATATAGTTTTTTTTACCTTTATGCTATGTATAAAAAAACTATAGGGAGTGGCAACAGGATGCAAGCATTTTGTTGTCTCATGCCTCCCTGGGGCACCTGTGGGCCGCTGTGAGATACAGGAAGCTGGACTAAATGGGCCTTTGGCCTGATCCAGCAGGGCTCTTCTTATGTTCTTATGAGCGATCGCGGCGGAAAATCGGGTCTCGACATTCGTCATTTGCTGTCTCCAGCTTTCTTTCTCTCCCACCCCCAACCCTGCTGCCAGTCCTCCACAGCCTTCCGATCGCGCGTAAAAAAACGAACGGCAGAACAAAAACCAGCCAACATGCTGCACCTTGCAGGGCAACGCGGCGGATTGCCCGCTTGCAAAGAGCACATGTGACAAGCAGCAGCAGGATGGGCGGGCAGGGCAGACCCCAGAGCCGAGCCGAGCAGCTGCCCGTGCCACTGCTGCCACTATGGGGTGTGGTGTTGTTGTTTTTCAAAACGGTGGAGGATTTTTTATTTTTCGGTTTGCAAAAGGGGGATTCCAGGCTCGTGCACAGGAACTTTTGCAACTTGCATGCCATCGATGCAAACAATCCCTCCACGTTGCAGAAAGAGGGACCGGGCAAAAGATCCTGGAAAACGGGCGGGGGACACACATACACAACTGCGAGACCCGGTGCTTTCCGTGCTTGTAAGCGGGAGCTGCCCCAATGCATGCAAAACCAGGGGCAACTTTGCAACCCAACCGAGAGCGAGCCAGAAAGTTTTCCCCACCGGCTCTCTGCTGCACGCCGCCACCCCCCGCCATGCTCCATCCCAACTCTGCGTGCGAAGCAATGCAAACACATAGAACATTCAACACAAAAAGCCACACACCCTTCCAGCCGGCGGATCAGCTCTGGAGCTTCGCGGGTTGCCTTCTGCACAAGGCTATCCACGGACCGAGCAGGAGCCCAGTCGCCGCCACCGCCAGCACGCTCTCTACGCTTCCTGGAGCAGCGTGCAGCATGGGCCTGGTGCCGAGCGGAGAGGCGCTCTCGGTAGCAGCTCCCGGCTCGGGGGTCTCGGAAGGAAGGGGAGAAAAGGGGGCGATTCCCAACCTGCAGCCCTGAGCACAGTGCAGCCTACCAGGAGGGAGAGCGAGCCCGCGGTCACAGCCAATGCTGGGCGCCTCCTTTGCTACTTTCACCTGGACTCCGGAGCCGCAGCAGACGGCTAAAAGAGCCACATGCGGCTCCAAAATCATAGGTTGCTGACCCCAGATCTAGATCATTACCTGTAAATTCCAAGATAACCCCCTCTCTCTGCTTAACCCTCTAACACCAGTAGCCCTGGTTCCATGGCATCTTCTCCACATTCTTATTTCTCTACCCCCACAATTCCTATTCTGTTGCAATTAGCTCAAAAGAGCCAATGATCTCCTCCTTTCACTCCCTCATTAGTTTCTTGACATCTCCAACCAGATGTGATTAATCTTAGAGCATGGTTTTCCCACTTCAATTCCAAATAATATCAACCTTCTCTTGCAGACAGCTGTATGCGTAACTTCTGTATTTAAGTTACAGAACAAAACTTAAACATCTTTTATTAGTAAAGGAGTTCTTCCATAATCTTTTATAAATCTTAGAGAAGCAAAACAGAGAAAAACATAGGCTGTACGTCTACAAAGCAAATGATTAATCAACTTAAATGAACACCAAATAAAATGACACACAGATTACCTCATTAGAATTGATCAGACTGAGTTAGTACCTGGTGAGAAGAATATTGGTTTTTCTTATCAACTAATTTGCCTCCAAATTACACATTAATCTGCCAAACAACCTTTTTCAATGTTCCTTATGCTTTTCAGCATAATTGAAATTAGAAATTCAAATTCAATCTTCTGCTACATACATCTGCAAATATTTGCAATCATGGGATTGTTCCAAGCGTGTGAAATACATTCTCTAAACACTGGACTTGAAGGAAGAATGGAACTAAGGGTAATTCTCTTTAAGATGCAGAATGTTCTGCTATACCCTTGAATCTTTTGTGTTAAAGTGTGTGCATGTCAAAACATTTAGAATATTTTGTATGATGCAAACATCGAACATGCAGTCTCATGGACTTAGTGATGGACATTATTGGCAAAGTGTTGTATCCAAATCCAGCCTCCCAGTTGCGCTACTTACAAAAGGGGTGTGGGAGTTTCACTGAGTTCCTCTTCACTTGTACTCCGCCCCCCAAATCTGCCTCTCAGGATTGGGGAACCCTCAAGAGCTAAGGAAAGGGAATAAAGGGGGGAATCAGCAGAAAATGCACCTCTTTGTTGCATGTGCTAGACAGCACAAGTGGAAAGAAGCTAGTGCAAGCTAAAATGGACACAATCCAGTATGATGAAGTGGTCAACAAAATAAAGCTTTCTAAGAAGTTCCAGATATCATGGAATCAAATATTGATCACAGGTCATACTCAACTAATATGTACCTCCTTCTGAATTGCGTACCACTAAGAAACATGGTGCAAAGAATCAGTACAGGTAGCTGTTCCCTTATCCAGACATCTTTGTCGAATACTTTTAAAAAATTTCTATAGAAAGAAGGTCTTGTGCTCATTCCCACATACAGGCTATATGTTCTATTCTCTACTCTGTGGTTTGTGCCTATACAGACATTGATGGGAAATGTCAAAGAGGCCAGCAGACATCCAAACGGGTAACAGTGAAAAGAACAAGAGGAAGCATTTCTCATTATTTATGCATTTTTTCCAAAATCCGAAATCTAGACACCTTCCTGTCCCAAGCAGTCCGGCTAAGGGATAATCAACCTGTTGCAACCAAACGAACAAAGATGTGCTGAACCATCCTAGTTTTGAGTAACTCAAAATCAGATATTCTATTGCGTTCATTAATGATGTATTGTACAATTCAATAATTCAACCAAAATTAAAACTTAATGTAAGCTAGAATAAATTTTGATTTTCTTAGTTAGGTTTACAGGTTTCAAAGGTATCATACTCACAATTTATGAAGATTTTTAAGGCCTATAAATATTTCAGGTGTTAAACAACCAATTCTATTATTAGAAAGATCCCTGGAAAAAATATAAAAACATTAATTATTAGAAGAAGGTAAACTGTAAACAATATTGGCATTCTAACCTTTGGATAGGCTACAAATTAAAATTATCAGAAAAAGTAGTGAGTTGTATATATTTAGAAATAACCATGAAATCATATTTCTAGATATTTATTTCAATAATGTTTTCTACTGCATTTAAATATAATTAACAAATTGTTTCAATTCAATAATATAAATTTGTCATATAAAGAGATTTCGTAACTCATTCGTAACTCTTCAGTCTAGAAAAAAGGCGCATGAGCTGGGATATGATTGAGACGTACAAAATTATGCAGGTGATAGATTGAATAGGGGGATGCTCTGTTTCCTCTCACCCAACACCAGAACCACTAAATTTGAGTGTTGGAAGAATTAGAACAAACAAAAGAAAATATTTCTTTACCCAGCGTGTAATTGATCTGTGGAACTTCTTGCCACAGGATATGGTGGTGGTGTCTGGCCCAGTTGCTTTTAAAGGGGGATTGGACATATTTATGAAGGAAAAGTCCATCTCAGGTTACAAGCCATGGTGGGTATATGCAGCCTCCTGGTTTTAGAAGTAGGCTAACTCAGAATGCCAGGTGCAAGGGAGTGGCAACAGGATGCAGGCATCTTGTTGTCTTGTGTGCTCCCTGAGGCATCTGAGTGGGCACTATGAGATATAGGAAGCTGGACTAATGAGATTTTGGCCTGATCCAGCAGGGCTCTTCTTATGTAGCATGAGGCAAGTGATCCATGCCATGTGGTGGTGGTGGTGGTGGGGAATCAGGGAGCCTATGAGTGGTAAGGGAAAATATTGTTCTCTTACCTCTGCATAGACCCCATGATGGTAGTTGGGTTTCCTCAGACATGTGCTGGGTATACAGCTAGCGTAAGTCCAAGGACAGACAGGGAACAGAGTGGGCCAAAAAATGCGGGATAAGATCCAGTGTGTGTGTGACTGCCACTGGATCCACAATCTCCATCCCCCAAAAGGCCCCAGTTTCTCCCCTGAAACATTCCTTTACTTCCACTTCCTGACTGCTGGTTCTGTCAGCCGAAGGTGCTCATAGGATTGGGTTCTAAATCACATATAATACTTATGATGTCACCCTACCGACACTTATTTGGGAATAAGACCCAGTGTTCAGAATGGGACTATCTTCTGAGTAAACATGTATCAGATTATGTGTTAAGTGTTGGTATAAAAAAAAGTTTACGGATAGGAGAGCATATATGATATCTGGGCCAAATCCTGAAATATTTATATTTCATTTCATATTTATATAGAAATATGAAATATTTATTTTGAAATTATTTATTATTTAAATCCTAAAATATTTATTTGAACAGGAACTCATTCAATGGGAATACTGGTTAAGCAAACATTTGCACATGTTTATCACTTCATGTGTAATAGTTTTACCAAATGATGGCAAAGCTTTCCACAGTTAGTGCCATTTCCATACCCAATATTCTGCATAAGCTTTTAAATAATTTTCATAATGAAATGTTACACACACACACACACACACACACACACACACACACACACACACACA
>JAJKFI010034474.1:0-17387 GCA_029204185.1 Lerista edwardsae | reverse complement strand
CACACACACACACACACACACACACACACACACACACACACACACACACACCCCGCAGCTTACAGGGTGACTTACATCCAATGCAGCTTACAGGGTGACTGGAGCCTTCCCAGCGCAAGGGCACGCTCCTTGGATCAAAACCAAGGAGACCGAGCCCTAGGATGCGTCTGAGGCCTATCCCTTCCCTGGGACCGCCCACCAGCCCACCCAACCACCAATCAGTTCCCAGCTAGCGCCGGTCTGGGAGCATTAGGAGCAATGCGTGGATGCCGCTCATGGGGATCTCGTGGATTGTGCTCTTACTCACTTATTGTGCTTTATTGCTCTGTACAATTCGCAATAAAAATGTGGGTGAAAACACATTACACTGCAATTTGCTATTTTAATCAAGAAATTTTGGAAAAAATATAACACACCAAAAAACCTAATCCCATCATCACTGATCCAGAGTGCCAACAACCTTCTCCTCCTCCACCTCCTCCACCTCCTCCTCCTCCTCTTCCTCCTCCTCCTCCACCACCACCACCTCCTCCTCCTTCTCCTCCTTCTTATCATCCTTCTCATCATCCTTCCCTAGAAATTCATTGCAGAAATCTGTATCTTTGCAGCATTTGTTTTCATATATCCTCTTTATATATGAGAGTGTTTTTGTGGTATCACACTGAGCATCTTCAATGGACTTGCAGTTTAGGAATCTTTGGTGAACAATCCCATCTAAGATGGCAGGGAGGACAAAGAAGAGACCAAAAAAAGAAGAATTGTCATTTTCAAGGATATTAGACCATCTTGTTTATTCACTTTTCATTCCATGGACTCCTCAGTACAGACCCCTATAAGAGATACCAATCTTAAAGGACAGTGCTGAGGAGCGATTTAAACCTAGGACTTTAGGGCTTAGAAGTTTAACCATGAAGTCGCATCCCTAGCCCCGTCGCAGTCCTGCAGCCAAGTCTGTGGATTGCCACCCCTCAGACTGCCACCTCACTTACCTGAGAGTTACAGAGCCACCGTGATGCTCCACTGCTGTCCGAAAGCATTGTAACACCTTCGGACAGCATTTACTGACTTTTTCCGGTCTCCCAAGGCTGGAACACAGTGGTGTATGCCCAGCAGTGCCGGTACCCAAGGCATTTGCCCCCTCTGAGGCAGTGGCAGAACCACCACTGTAACCACCGTAAGAACAGCATACTATTCATTGGATCCAGGCATACAATATTGCCCATCGACCCACCTGGCCAAAATGACACAAATGACGGTGCCTCTCTTCTCTTTCTATAGGCTTGGCTCTGCTCCTTTTTCTCTCCTGAAGAAGTGATGGACTTGACCTACCAATATGATGCTAAGGGTAGTGTTTTCCCTTGGAAACCTTTGTGGCCTTTCAGTTTCTTTTCCTACTATGGGACGTGTTACAATTTCTGACTCACTCTCTTGCCGCACCCTGGTCTCAATTGCCCCACCCCTTGGCTCCTGTTGATTTCTGAAATGTTTTAGACTGGGACCCACTTTTTGGCATGACACTCATGCGGGGACCCACCAGAAATGATATCATTAACCTAGAAGTGGTGTCATAGCTGGAAGTGACATCATCACTTAGGGAGTGCCATCAGTGTGACATAATCAAATGACACTCTTAGAATACAAACTGGCATTCTTGGACTGCAATAATTGCCCAACCATGAAACATCTTTGGCAAAAAGGAGGATTAGGATAAGATATTATGTAAAAGACTGAACTAAAAATATTTTTTTTAAAAGAAACCCTCACCTGATAATTCAAACACTCACAAAAGGAATATAGTAAGAGTACGTTCTGCAGTTTCCAACATGGCTGCTCCCACCTTTCTGCTACCCACCTCACATTATGTCACAACCCACCAAGTGGGTCCCCACCCAGATTTTGAATAACTCTGCTTTAGTAGACTGAGGGTGCAATCCTGGAGGCGCCCTTGGGCTGACGCTAGCCACTTGTGACTGCCCAACGGTGCTGGCCCAAGGCCAAGCTGCATCACTTGGGTGCCAGCTGAAGTTGGCTGGCGCAAGAGCAGTTCTGGCTGAGGGCAGAACGGGAGGGAGGAACTGGGTGGGGGAGGTGTGCCAGCCTGGGCAGGGGGGTGGATTTGGGATGTGGCTGTTAGGCTGCATCCAGGCCTCTGTCCCCAGGCCACATGGCCCCGATTAGCAGGCGCAGATCCGAGGAACCTGAGGAACGTGCCCTTGCCCTGGGGAGGCTCCTGAGCACTCCAGTGCTGCACTGGATGCAATGCAGGCCCACCAGATTCGCTGCTTCAGCACAGTTTAGGATTGCACCCTCACTATTTCTGTCCAAACTTGCCATCCCAATTTTCTTAATAAATTACTGACTGGCTGGATTCTTGGCACAAATGTCCTGGTTTATTTTACTTAAACCAGTGTTATTCAAACTGTGGGTTGGGGCCCAACTGGTGGGTCGCGACCTGATGTCAGATGAGTTGCGGAAAGGTGGGAGCAGCCATCTTGGAAACTGCAGACCTTACTCTTGTTATATTCCTTTTGTGAGGAATATAATTTGAATTTGCAAGTGAGGGTTGTTTTTTTTAATGGTTTTGAATTCAGTGCTTTTACACCATATTTTGTCCTAACCTTCCTTTCTGTCAGGGATGTTTCATGGTTGTGCAATTGCTACAGTCCAAGAATCAGAATCCTCGGAGCCCATGCCAGCTATTTTGCTGGTGTATTATTGAGAAGGGCAAGGTGGGCTAGAAAATTGGGGATAAGATCTGGTGTGCACCTTTCCCAAATATTCACTTCACCAGCCCATTCTCCACCCCTGCCTTCCCAACTTCCCACCCCGAACACCCCTGAACCTTCCACACCCCATCTTCATTGCCAGCTTACCAACCCAAATGGTGCCTTTGGGAGCCATTGGCAAGTGTAACACATTTGTGGTCATTTGCCCCAGAGGACCAAAATCTGCATTCCGGCATTGATGACATTCCAGCTTTTGCGCCACCTCAAAAGGCCTTGTGTACCCAGTTTAAGTGCTGGCAGTTCAAGGCCAAGGTAGGATTGGGCTGTAACACAGAATCGTAACTAGGGTGGAGCCTGAGGAGCACCCGCTCCAGGCGCTGAATTAAAGGGGGTGCAGGATTGCCCCAGCTCCACCCAAGTTATGGAGGTGACTGTCTTTGCACCGCAAGCAGCGCAAAGACAGTAATCTCCAGGCTCTCCCTGAAGGAGGTGGTGCTGTCGATTGCAAGCGCCTCTCCTCCAGGGAGACGACGGAGGAAACTGTCTTTGCACTCATGGAGCAAAGGCAGTCTCCTCCAGGCTCTCCCTGAAGGAGGTGGACATTGGGGGGGGCGCAAACAGGCAGAGTGTGACGTCACTAGCCCAGGGCGCTGGGATAGGATGTTACAGGTCATCTGTAACATGCATTTCTGCTGTCTATTTTCCCACCCATAATAATTCAATTCAAAGCAGCAGTGAATTAGGCTTCTTACTTTCATAAACTATGCGGGAATAACAGATTTCTTTTCCAGGTTCAGCATTGCAGGACATAGCCGGCAAACATGATGCACCTGGCTTCAACATCATGCATAGTCGACACTTCAGGGCATCTGCTGGGAAAGACAAATCCTCATGATTATAACTAAGCCAGTCCTCAGCCTTGCATGATGGTCACTTTTCTATGCTTTGTAAGCATTTGGTTTGCATTTCCGTATTGTAAGCCATAGTAGATCTCTTCGATCAGAAGCAAAGCACGTAAAATGTTCAGAAACAGCTATCCATTGGCAATACCCCTGTCCTTCTAGCCAAGTTGAAAGTCAGCTGTGATTTCACTGACAGTTCCCAAACAATGTTATGTTAGTGAAATAAGGAAAATCATCTTGGCTGTGAAACCCCTGACATAGGAGCTGAACAAAGAAGGAATGATGAGAAATAGAAAGGAGTTTCCAGAAGACAAATGGGAAAATAGAGAAAAGAAGGTGACGGAATAGGGAGGCCAGAGGCAGAATGAGTTTCACATATAAAATCAGAGTGAAGGTGAAGGTTTTTTATGGGAAGAGGTTGATCTTGGGGTCCCAGGTCATTTCAGACATTAAGTATCCAAAATTGTAGCCTGAACCAAACCTGGACACAGTTTGGTAAATGAGCAGCATAACATTAAGTCCACAGCTGCCCCCCCCCCCCGATGAGCAAGATTACATCCTGTCTTACTGAACACCATAGGATCGATCGATCTTCATTGCAGAAAGAATGTAACATACCTCCAGGTGTGAGGCAGAGGAAGGCAGAAATTGCAAGGAACAGGATCAGACCCATGGACGGCATCTTGGAATCCGGCAGTATGTTGCCCTCAGGCAGAGTCCTGAATCACAGAGGAAGGAGCACTGTCTTCCACTTATTCCCACTATGCCCTTTTATCCTTTTCACAAAAACCTCTGTAGCACCTTGGGGAACACACTGTCCTCCTGAGGGGAACACAGAGTGAGAAAAAGACTGGTAATTTATGGAGTCATTCACTGATCCCTAATCAACAGATCTTTCTTTATTTGTATCAGAAGCACCTAGATTAATATAATTTTATAAATACATCAACAAATATTTTTTGAATAAAATGCAAGGCTAAAACTAGATATTATTCGCCCAATACTGGGCCACTCCAACAGCGTTCTCCCTTGCCAACGTAAGATCTTCCATTGTGCATGTAGAAGGGCACCGTGTGCACTGTAGCATATGTGAGAAGGTTTGTTCTTCTCCACATTCACACAACATGCCTTTTATAAGGAAACCCCATTTCCTCAGATTGTCCTTAGATCTTCCTACCCCGCACGCAGTCGATTTAAGGATTTCCATACAGGCCACAGTTGTTCTTGGCCTGGCGGCGGAAATTGGGGACATGAAAGAAGAATCCCTGAAGATTCCTTTGGCAATCGGGCATGGCTGACTAGAGATGACTAGGAAGAATCAACAGATGAAAAATTATGACGGTAGAGGGCCTTATACAGTAGGCATACAGAGCCTCAAAGCATGAGATTACACATGAATGAAATCAGGATCTGACCCAGGAAGGAAAAAGGGGCATAGAAGATGAGAGCTACATCATTCACATGTATTCTAGGGTTTTGCCCTAATTTAACAGATGCTGTTTGTGATTTGCGGTGATTTGCAAATGATTTCTAGGATTGTTTTCAGTTTTCAGTCGTGTCCTGGAGAATGAAGGTGATTCCTGGACAATCCAGGCCGACCTTGGAGTGTTGGCAACCCTAACTGTATCTGTCCAAGAAAAATTTGGTTTAGAAACATTTTGTGTGAGGAATAAAAGTGTGCCATAAAATGTCACCCTGTGCTCTGTGTACATTGATGAGTTTTTCTTAGTGCACTGAAGATAAGGCACCTTCACCAGTGGTGGACCTGGGGGGGGCAGAGAGGGAAAAGTCCCAGGCACTGGGCTGTGCTGGACTTGGGGATGTGTGGCGCCATGAGAAACACACACACACACACATACACTTCTGCACTGCTCACCAGCTTTTGTTCTGGTTTTTTCCTTCCCATCGGCACCTGGGGAAGGGGATGGAGGGAAGGGGGCAGGGAAAGGGGTGGTGAGCACCAGAGGCAGCACGTGCCCCATGAGGAATCAATGTTTACCAGCACCTGGGGGAGGGGGCAGTGAGTGCTGGAGGCAGAGGGATCCCTGGCCCTGCTCTTCTTTTTTGCAGGGCTCCCTGGCCCTACTTTTCAGCACCTGTAAAGAATGGATGCATCATGCATGGGAAATGCAAGACGAGAGGAAAGTGCAAAAAGTAACTTGGCAGGTGATCTGGCAGGCTTTGTCCATTGTCATGTGGTTTGTCCCCTGCTTTGTCCATTGACATGCAGATGTAGTTTGTGTTTAGTATAAGCAAATTTGTTGCCCTGCTCTCTTTCTCCTTAAAGGAGCCTCCTTTAGCCAAGTTCCTTCTTTCCTTCTTCTGCAGCTGTGTGAGCAATTGGAGTTAATCCCAGAGACAGCAAAGAGGGTCAAACTTGGTTCAGCTCAGCAGGCAGCCCAGGAGTTAAAAGAAATCATCCATCCGGTAACTCTGTAAGTAGTGCTGAAGAAGTATTCAATAGAAATTAATTTCTTGATATGCAGTGCATGAATTTCATTATTTATTAATGTATCGATTTAGAATATTTAGGATATTTAAATAATTAGTTTAGATTGTCAACGTATGTGGATGCAATGATTCGGGAAATAAATCAACATGTGAATTTATTTGAATTTTTGGGAGGTGGTCTTGGGAGTAGAGGCAAGCTGTAGGAGATGCTAAAGTGAATTTAAATCAGTTTTATATTCTTTGAAGCTTTGAAATGAGAAGGTAGAAGCTATGCATTTAAATTATCTTTTTAATGTTTTTATGTTCAAAATGCATTGGGTTCTCTGTGTGCATGCTGCAGATGGGCCGTTGGCCTGTGAGGTTCTTCTTATGTTCAAAATTCATGCATCAAAGTGGTGTTCTCTATGTGCTGCCTAATGTTGCAAGTTTGGCCTTGTGTTGTTCGCAGCTGGTCTGGTGCGGATGGGAATTTGGCCTGACCCTGTAGGTCATTTTAAGAAGATAAAACATGAAGAAAGAAGCTGTAATGCCATTATTTGTACAGCTGGTCTTCAAATACTTTGAAAGATTTGCCAAAGCTAAGGAGAATATAACCAAAGCTCGGTAAAGTACACAAAGAACAAGTGACCACTGTTCATGTAGTTTTTATTCATTTACTTTTAAAAGCTTTTTACAAATATTATCATTGACAGTGCAATGCAAGCTGAAGTTATGATGAAATCAGTCATAATATGCTCATAATGTACTCATTAACGTTTTTTGTAAACATTGTCAGCTTTTCCCAGAAATTAACATTAACAGTACAGTGTATGCTGAAATAATAATGCAAGTCATAATATGCTCACAGCATACTTATAATGAATACATCTATTGTTCATTATACTAACGGAAAGGCTAAATATTAATTCTGGTCCATTATATTCATTTGAAATAAACTTTTAAACTCATACGTATTTTGTGTTTTGACATCACTTTTCAAATCATTTTTTAAAGTAACGTACTTTTGTGAATACTTAAATTATTTATTAAACGATCTGGTCTGAAGGGCGCCAAGATTTCTGTGACCCCAGGTACGAGAAGATCTAGGTACGTCGCTGACCTTCACAGCCTGTGCTGAATTGTGATTTCAGTCTGCGTAGTCATCAGTCCAGCCAATGAATGCAAGTGAGAGCCACCAGGATACCGAACACTGACAGCTCCCTTGGCCAACAGTCAGTTCTTGCACTTATACAGCCTTATGAGGTGGTCCACTTTGAGTAGAACTGTAGTGCTGAATGCTGTGTGGCTCTACCTCCACAATGCACCATAGGAGCAGGATTGCAGTTTGGCTCTTCTTCAGGGCATGTTTCTGGCTCATACAATTCTAACACTGAGGCTTCCTTATCAGATGTGGCTACATCGCTGGAAGCACATCAGGATTGTTAAACCCAACTGTGCTAGCATAAGCCATGGTTTAGCACTGCTGCCATTTTGAACTAGCCAAGTTATTACCATGCCTGTCAGGGTAGCCAAAACCTTTTAGTGCCTGCATTGGTGTGCCAAATGGTGCCCTCTTACCAGATAATGTGCCACGCTCTGTTCATCCCACTTCTTGGATTGGAAAAGGAATGAAAGAGAAACTTTGGAGTAAAGGAGAGTTATGAGCTAGAATGCTGCAATTTCTATGAAATGGGTACTACCAATGGCGCCGACTTCCTCCTAACATTGGGGGTGCCCATGGCCATGCCCCCGATGTCAATGTGGCCACGCCCCCTGTCATCCCCCGAAGCCAGGGCATGCAAATGCAGCTGACATCGTGTACCCCGGCCATGGGAAGGGGTCTGCCAGCCTGACAGCTGCTTCTCCCAAGGCCGGGGCGTGCCATCGCGGCCGCCATCACACTCCCCGGCCTTGGAAAGGGGTCTGCTGGCCCGACAGATGCCTCTCCCGGCCTCAGGAAGGGTTGCTGCGGCCAGCTGGCCAATCAGGGTGCCAGAGGGGAGGAACCATTGGGATGCACCCGCATCCCATTGGCTCTCGCTGCTTCTGGAGCGAGCATGTGCAGTGGTTGCCTCGAGTCACGATCAACTGCGCATGCTCGCGGCGGGCTACGCTCTTTGCAGGGGGGCGCGGGGGTCCAGATATTGGGAGGGCACAGCCACACCCACGCAATATTGGGAGGGCTGCTGGCCCCTGTGCCACTATGAACTTGGCGCTACTAGGTACTACAGCTTAAATGGGAAGAGCTGGTATAAAATAATGGTGAAGAATTTGAGCTACAAATCAGGACTCTCTCAGTTCAAATCGCAACCTTGTTGTGAATGCTCTCTAAATAGCCTTGGAGAAGAAGACCCTCCCTCTCAGCCTCTCCCTCTCAACCTGTAGGACAGAGACAATATTCTTACCTTATAGGGATGTTGGGAGGAACACATCAAGACTAATACATGGGAAGTGCTTTGCAAACTCAATGTTTGGAAAAAGGAAAGAAGTCGGAGATTAAATAAATAATGTAACAAGATGAACAGATAATATTAAACTGATTTAATTTTACTAGGATAAATTACAGCTCAATCCTAACTAACAGCCCAATCCTATCCAACTTTCTAGCGCTGATGTAGTTGTGCCAACGGGATGTGCAACTCAGGGCGCAATCCTAAGCTCAGTTAGGTCAGCATAAGCTAAACCAGCACAGTTTGGCCAGCACAAGGGACACTGTAAAGTATGTTTGGACCACTCTCGGAGTCAGAGAGACCAGCACACAGACGTGAGCCATCCTCCCTGACTCCGAGAGTAGTCCAAAAATGCTTTATGGTGGCCCTTGTGCTGGCCAAACTTTGCTGGCTTACTTTATGCCTAACTGCACTTTAAGATTGCACTCTCAATGGGGGTACAGTCAGGGAGACTTCCTCAAGGTGAGGATTCAATACGACTACACTGGCATTGGAATGTTGGATAGGATTGGATCCTAAATCTTGTGTAGTGATGCAGCAGCACTACCCTCTCCCCCACCCCTGTGCCTAACATAACTGGTGTGGTGGGCCACACAATGACTAAGGGCACAATCCTAAACACCGCCGGACTGGCGAGGCCAATGGGCCAGCGCCATATCCAATGCTGTTTAGAAGAGGCTGGAGCCTCCCCTATGTGCTCCTCGGATCTGCGCCCGCTAAAGAGCAGGCACAGATCAGAGGAGACCGCGTGGCCCAAATCAGGGCCACGCGGCCTCCCTGACGGGCTTAGGGTGTGGCTATATGGCCACCTCCCAAACCCGCCCAAGTCCTGCCCCACCTCCCTCCCTCCATCCAATCCCTGTGCCGCCTTGGCACGAAGCCTCCCTCGTGCCGACTGGTCCTGTTGCCTTAGCACCGTTGCGGGGGTGCCGATCGGCGCTCCCGCATCAGCGCTAAGGGCGCAGCATCAGCGCAACCCCGGCACAGGGTTTAGGATTGTGCTGTAAACTACTAAATAAGGGGATAATAATTTTTCAGAAACATAACTAAAAGTATTAAACTAATGTTAACGTTCAATACCTCTTACAAAAATAGGTACTTTCAGCTTTGAAAGAACCATGATGACCATAAATTCTCAGGGAGCAGAGAGCCTGGCTTTACTAAAACGTTCAAATCCTCTGTCTTCTGAAAGACAGGGAAGGCCAGACTTTTGTGGTCATACAGACCAGCTTCCCATCCTTTTCCAGATATACCAGAAATAATATATAACGGGGTGGCCAAACCATGGCTCATGTGCCACCTGTGGCTCTGACATATAAGTGGCTTTCAGGAATAACATATCTGAACTCCTTTTTTGCATCACAATTAATATAAAAAGAAAATAAGACATTTTCTAGCTTTATAATTATTTATTGGGTATAAACCGTGAGTCAACAAGATGCATTCGCCTACCCTGGACTGGGCCTAATAGGGTTGGGATGTGTTGCAGTACACTGTGGTTACTCTCTGTTAACTTTGGCGGCTCCCTTCCCCGGGCTGCCGCTGGGGCACTTTAAGCACTGGAGCGGCACGCGGGGAAGGAAGCCGCTGCCGCGCACCCTGAGCCGGGCCACGTGGTGGCGACTTCCTTCCCCGGGCTGCCGCTCGAGTGCTTAAAGCGCCCTAGCAGCAGGCCGGGACACCGCCGAGGCGCCTCGGGGCATGGGGACCTGCAAATTTGCGGGCGGGGGGGTGGGGCGCCATGCCAACAGCACCCCCCACCTTATGGCACCCCAGGGCTCATGCCCCATGGCGCCATACCCTAGATTCACCTCTGCGTGCAGGGTATGGGTAGGTAGGACATTCGGTGTACATCCAAGAGGGCAAAGTCAAGGAGCAAGTCAGGACCGCTCGGATGATGCCTAACCGGCCCGAAGAGGCTAAGCTGGCAAACCCCTCGACTGGATGGGCAGGGCCCGGCAGGATTCGTCCGCAGGCCAGGCCATCCTGCTCTCTTGACCCTTCGGGGGTGGCAACAAAAGGCGTAATCAGTGCATGGCACTGATGATCGCCTGGAGCCAGGTATTTTCGCCCAAATTGAAAAGGGGATGTAGACGGCTAGGTCCGTTTCCCCTAAGGAGACCCCGCACGCTGGGCTTAGTTACAGCAAGGCCCCACCCTAACCCTGTTGCAATTCTATGTTGCATGCAAAATAAAGTGGCCCTATTATAATCCAAAAACTGCAGTCCAGAGTCTTTATTATGGGGGGTGCATGGGTAAATCGCAGGGGCAGGTCTGAGGAATTAGGGCTGTGCTGCCCGGGGACATGCGACCCTAATGGCCGCATCCCAACTTTGCCCCCTCCCTAGACTGGCACACTCATTGGCCTGCCTGCCCCAGTCCAGAAACGCCTCCTGCCCGCCCCCCTCCTTCCAAAAATTTCCTTGCACCAGCTGAAAGGCTACAGCGTTTGGGGCTCTTCAGCCTAGAAAAAAGGTGCCTGAGGGGGGACTTGATTGAGACATACAAAATTGCCAGAACCAGGGAACATACACTAAAATTGAGTGTTGGGAGAGTGAGAACAGATAAAAGGAAATACTTTTTAAACCAGCGAGTAATCTGTGGAACTCCTTGCCACAGGAGGTGGCCTAGATGCTTTTAAAAGGGGACTGGGCAGATTTCAGGAGGAAAATTCCATTGCAGGCTACAGGCCATGGTGGTTAGTGCAGCCTCCTTACTTTAGAGTTAGACTACCTCGGAGTGCCAGATGCAGGGGAGTGGCAATGAGATGCACATATCTTGTCTTGTGTATTCCCTGAGGCATCTGGTGGGCCACTGTGAGATGCAGGAAGCTGGACTAGATGGACCTTTGGCCTGATCCAGTGGGACTCTTCTTATGTTCTCATGAGTTCAGCAGGCGTAAGGGAGGCTCTCTGTCGGCACTCTCGGGCTGATGCTGCTAGTTGCGTCGGTGCTACGTGCTTGGATTGAACCCTGAACCTCATATATTTGTAAAGCTCATCCCCTTCTGCTAAAGAGAAAGTGCAAGTGCTCCAGTCTCCCCGTCCCATCTATCTCAGGTGTGCTGTGCTAGCTTTGTCAAAGGTTCCAGTGGCGGGTGGGAAAATCTACTTTCCCAAAGGCTCCCACTTCTGTTTCAAGGAGATATGAATGAACTCTTTCTCCTCAGCAGAAATGCCATGTTAATAATCTATTTTAAGATGAAGCTGAGTTTTGAATCAAGCCCTAAAGTATTAGAGGTGCACCACGGAACAATTTTATCTATTTTACTATACCATCACTACCTTGATTATGAAATTCACGATCACTCTGTCCTACAAAGACACCAAAAATGAATATTAATTTGAATTATCATCTACTGCATGACTGGTTAGTGTATGTTTTCATCGTTCAATGGCTTCTCTCTTTGGTTCCTCAGGAGGGCACAATGTTCTCCACGGTCCTTTGGTATTTAATGAGAGCTTGAAAGGGATGTAGTTTGTTCACCCTGTGGTAACGGAGCACAGACCAGTCTTTCTTCCTCTGTTACTTCAGGTTCAGCTGTGTTACATTACAGCCATCTCATTCCAATATGTCATCCATGGGTCAGATCCTGCTATTTGCAATCTCTGCTTTCTGTCTCATCCCTACAGGTAAGTTCCTTTTACAAATGCTGGGAGAAGGATTTTCAACCAAGCTTGCTCTGTAGAAAGCAAGTTTTATTGAAGTTCTCTGGCAGATACATGAAATTCTGGAAAATTGAGCACAGAAAAGAACATCAAGAAAGACAAAGAACAGCAGCTACTTTGAGACTGCAAGAGGAAGTCTTGGTGCTGACAGCACAACCCACAAATATTTCAAGGTGTTAAAAGTCAGTGTATGTTGTGTGTAGGAATCTGCTTGGGTGGAATTCAGCAGATAGTAATGTCACCTTTTGTGCTTTCCACAGATAAGATGTTCAGATTCCCAGTATGTAGATAAATATGAGCTATAATCTCATTTTTAGCTGCATCCACAGCAACTACCTCTCTTGTAGGGTCTTCCTATCAAACATTGTAAGATGGTGGAACACACAGAAGGGCCTTGCCAGATGATGTTAACAATGAGCAAATTTCATATGGAGGGAAAGAGGCCTTTCATCTGGATGATCTCTCAATACTGCATAGAATTAGACCTGTCTGGCCTAATAACTACACTCAGCCTGATATAAATTTTGTTTGCTATTGTTGTGCATAAAGAAACTGCAAATAATTATAATCTCTTTATCATCCAAAGCAAGGGCTCTGACATGTTCACACTGTATAGCCGTCCTGCCAGGAGTACCTTGTCACCTCAAGGAGTGTGAAGCTACCGAGGATGGAATTTGTATTGCCACTGTAATCCATAGAAGTAAGAATTTTATACTGACCTCATATTTTTTTTCGCATCTTAGTTCCAAAGTCAGAGCCTATATCTTAAATCTTCCTTTGTTTGCTTGAATGGTGCAAGGTTGTGGGAAAATATCACAGAAATGTTTTTTCACGTCACTGGATATTTGGATATTTATATCCTTCCCGAAGTTGCTCCCAGCAAGAGGATACACATGGAAGCAACATAGTTGTGTAACCTTCAGTGCTGTTTTATATTGGGTGAAAAATTTGAAATTGATTGTACACTGCAGTGAATTACTGAGAAAACACTCACTCTTTTTTCTCCCTTCCATCCCTTATCCCAGATGGACAGTTTTCTGAGAAAATGCTGTCCTGCGCAATAAAAGAATATGTGAAATGTGGCATATATGAGAAACCAAGGAAAGGCCTCCGCTTTGAGATCAAGTGTTGCAATTCTTCCGATTATTGCAATGCCAATTTCTAGGACAAAGCAGGAAAACAATTTCAGGATGCTGCCTACATGAATAAAAGTGTGTGGCCTCACCATTTGGGTTGTCCCGTCTCCTAGTTCCATTCTTTCTGCTTGTTGGTTAAAGTCAAGGCTTTACGCTGCACTCCCCAAATAAAGCGCTGGATAACAACTGGTTTGGTATGAGGAAGTCTTTATTGAACAGTAACATAAAACCTGCAGCAGGGAATAACTATCACCCAAACGTCCTGGCTCTGGTGATTTGGGGGAAACGGCCCTAGCCGTCTACCTCCCCCAGACTTCCTCTCAGAGTATCACACCCTGGCTCAAGGCCTCCCCCAATCAAAGATTGGGCTCACCTGTCACAGCCAAGCCAAAGGATCGAGGCAGTTTGGCTGGCACAGACCCACATAGGCAAAGCCAAGCGGTTTGCCAGCCAGCATTCCAAACCAGAAATGAATTGTCAGACCGATACTGGCTTGCCCCTTGACCTTTCTTACCTACAGGACGTACGCGAGCATCACCTACCTACCAGCCAGCATGTGACCTACCACCCGAGGGGGGCTAGCCTTACGCTTAGCTCCCACCACCCCACAAAACCAACCGGCTTCATAGGCCCTGCTGCAGGTCAAGTAAAAACAATTCAGCCCCAGCGGGAGAAAGGTGAAACCCCATCACCTCTAAAGAGGGAGGGGTCACTAAAAACAATAGAGGGATGCAAAATGAACCTACCCCTGGCCCATGGAACTACCCACCTCATGAAAGCGTTGAGCTTGCATCTGGCTGATAGCGCCATGCCAAACCCGACAGGGCGGCATGTCAGACCAGAGGATAACCACCCCTGGAACAACTGTGTATCACTGCAACATCCTGACTGGCCTGGAACCTCAAGGATGCGGATGTCCTCTGGCCCAGGTCATTCTCACCGAGGTGAATTAAAATAACCTGAGGTGGAGGCATAGTGAAAGAGAATTCCCGAAGCAGGGGAAGGAGCTGGCCCCAGAGCATGTCCCTCCCGGCCAGCCACCAAACCCGCACCATGTCACCTACTCCCAGCTGGGTTCCAAAAGTGAGAGGCCGCTGCCTGCTTCCTTGCTCAGAAAACAATGGAATGTCCCCCAATCAGGACTCCAATGGGAAGGGACCGGGGCAACCTGAAAGATCAGAGAAAAACCATATAAAGTATAGAACTATAGCCATACAGCTAATCAGCATAAGCTGAATGGAACTGAGCATACACTCAACAGAACCATACGGTTCACACAGGGCTAAGGCTCAGGTGCATACGCACCACAACATGCAGGGAACCATACGGTTCAAAGGCTGAGACCTTCCAAGGCATCAGCATCTGCTCTGTGCCAGACCAGGCCGCCCTGGCTCGGGGCTAATACTTACAAATATAAAACCGGTACATCGCAGAGCGACACTGCCCAATCCATTGAATATCAGCCTCTGACAGACCAAGAGCCGCTGCCACCAAAGCTGCATCAAACCAAAAGCTGCATCATGCCCAAAATACCGTGGGGAAAGACCCAGGGACACTAAACCCCATTGGAAGATAGCCTTGGCGGGTGGCCAGATGTACTAACGCCAGGACTGAACATAAAGCAAGGGGGCAACAATCCTCCCAGTGTCATTTCCTTAGCCAATTTACCTTGACCCCGTCCTCCATCCCCGCCATGGACTGAGGATTCCTCGCCCAAGACAGAGCAGAAGGAGTAGGTGAGGGAATTCAACGAAATTGAAAGCCTTTGGTGAGATATCTGGCTGCTGCTCTGTCAGCACAATAGGGCATCGCAATCTGGTTACAGAGTTCCCATTGTGGGATCCTGCAATTGTGGGTTCCCATTGTGGGATCCTCGTGCCATACCTGGGACGATCTAAGGCGAAAATGCTCATCATAGGAAAGTCCACCAGGGCCAGAATAATCCATGGAAGCCCTATCTAAATATTTTAGTAAACCCTTAAATCTTGGGGCTGCACTTGGCAAACAACTCCCATGAATATGCAGTAACTCGAAAGCCAATAAGGCCAATTCCTATCAACTTTTATTTCCCTTGCTGACTCTGGGTCCCCGATGGGGTCCCCAAACTTAGGGGTGGGCTCTGATTCAGCCTGCAAGAGGGAGAAAATGTCAACATACCCTCCCCTCCAGATTTTCTCTTTAACAGCCAAGTTAAGTGCCCTCCCAAAGGGAGAGCAATATCCCCATAAGATATAAGGGGCGGAGGGGAAGAACGTTCCGGGGGGTTGAGAGAGTTGATGGGAAGGTACCCATACATGAGAGGAAGGGTACCAATCGACCTGATCCAGCTGACCTGGGTGAAAGCCCCATCCTGGCCAATAAAGGGGGGGGGCTGATTGCCAGAAGTGGAACCAAAGGAAGTCCCCTGCAGATTATGCTCACTCCCTAACGCAGAAGGGTATTGAGAAGACTGTGGCCAACAATGGGGAACTGTGCGATGCCACCCTGTGTGGGAGGAATACTGTCCCTATCCCGTGACCCAAAAGGGGGCAAACCGGCCAAGGGAGAAATGCCTGGGACAGATGCTTTATTACTCCACACCTCAGCAACACTGCTGCCTTGCATCTCACCCGATATTTCCGGATCCATATTGATCACTGGTGTAGGAAGTGCGGCATGCTGAGGAGGTCGGGCAGTATTGTCTAGAGAAGCCAGCCTGGAACCAAAAGCAGAGGCTTTACCTGTCCTCATCCTGTTCCCCTTGCTAGCCCTCTCAGAGTGCCTAGGTGGGATGAAACGCCTGATCCACCACTCCCATCGCCTGCTCCACTGCCCTGGCTGCCCTCTCTTTCTCATGGGCCTCAAGCCCAGGCAACATGGCTCTCCAGTCATCCTCCTCAGAAGAAAAAGAGGAAGAAGAAGCGGGGGAGGGCACTCAGGTGCCCTGGACTTAAGGGCATTTCCCCCTGCCTTACCACTTTTTTAGGCATTGCACCTTATTCATTATTTACTACAAATATAGGATTACTTCCCCCACTTTTTAATATATATTTTATACCCAGCGGGTAGCCAAGGTCAATTGTCAAGCACACAAATACCCCAGATTCACCTGCTTAGCTTCAAACAGTACCAGCAGGTTACCTCTCACTCACTCTCACCCAATACCACAGATTCACCTGCTTAGCTTCAGACAGCACCAGCAAGTCACCTTCACTCACTCTCGCTCTCACACAATACCGCAGATTCCTGTTTAGTTTCAGACAGCACCAGCAGGTTACCTTCACTCACTCTCCCTCACCCCCACTCAAGGTAAAGCAAACAGGGGAGCAGACCCAAACCCAATTAGCCACACAAGCTGGGTCTCAATGGGTCACCCAAGATGGCAGATGGGACTAGAGAAATGGCAGCTGCCACAGAAAGCTTCCCTCACACCCCCAGGTGAGGCCCAAACTTAGCCTTCTGATGATCCGAGGTCCGCGGCAGCAGCCCCTGGCGGGCAGCAGTTCCAACCTCCTCCGCCGCCAGCTGCAAGTGGGGAAGCAGCAAAAAGAAGTCTCGGGGCAAGGGGGGAGTGCAAAGCCCGCTGCAGAGGCAGAGATATAAAAAAAGCGGGGGGAAGCAGAGCCTGCCCGCGGCAGGAAGGAAGAAGCTGAGCCTGGAAGGAAGAAGGAAGGAAGAAGCCTCAATGAGGGAGACAAGGAGCCCACTGCCGAGGCTCTCTCATTCTCAGTCAACCACACACACTTAAGGTAGGAAAACGGGGAGCAAATCAAACCCAATCAAGGCGACACAAGCTGGGCTGACTATGGATCACCCAAAATGGTGGACGGGGCTACCAAAATGGCGGCTGCTACCAAAAAACCTCCCTCACTCCCCCAAGCAAGGCACAAAGCGAGACCTTGCACAATAAAAAAACAGGATTCTCCTACTTAGCTTCAGGCAGAACCAGCAGCTCGACCCCACAGCCTTAGGGGCCTTTCACCTCGATTTACCCACTTTTTGGTGCATTGTGCCTTATTATTATTATTATTATTATTATTATTATTATTTAATAATAATAATAATAATAATAATAATAATAATAATAATAATAATA
>JAJKFI010034473.1:0-17390 GCA_029204185.1 Lerista edwardsae | reverse complement strand
CACACACACACACACACACACACACACACACACACACACACACACACACACCCCGCAGCTTACAGGGTGACTTACATCCAATGCAGCTTACAGGGTGACTGGAGCCTTCCCAGCGCAAGGGCACGCTCCTTGGATCAAAACCAAGGAGACCGAGCCCTAGGATGCGTCTGAGGCCTATCCCTTCCCTGGGACCGCCCACCAGCCCACCCAACCACCAATCAGTTCCCAGCTAGCGCCGGTCTGGGAGCATTAGGAGCAATGCGTGGATGCCGCTCATGGGGATCTCGTGGATTGTGCTCTTACTCACTTATTGTGCTTTATTGCTCTGTACAATTCGCAATAAAAATGTGGGTGAAAACACATTACACTGCAATTTGCTATTTTAATCAAGAAATTTTGGAAAAAATATAACACACCAAAAAACCTAATCCCATCATCACTGATCCAGAGTGCCAACAACCTTCTCCTCCTCCACCTCCTCCACCTCCTCCTCCTCCTCTTCCTCCTCCTCCTCCACCACCACCACCTCCTCCTCCTTCTCCTCCTTCTTATCATCCTTCTCATCATCCTTCCCTAGAAATTCATTGCAGAAATCTGTATCTTTGCAGCATTTGTTTTCATATATCCTCTTTATATATGAGAGTGTTTTTGTGGTATCACACTGAGCATCTTCAATGGACTTGCAGTTTAGGAATCTTTGGTGAACAATCCCATCTAAGATGGCAGGGAGGACAAAGAAGAGACCAAAAAAAGAAGAATTGTCATTTTCAAGGATATTAGACCATCTTGTTTATTCACTTTTCATTCCATGGACTCCTCAGTACAGACCCCTATAAGAGATACCAATCTTAAAGGACAGTGCTGAGGAGCGATTTAAACCTAGGACTTTAGGGCTTAGAAGTTTAACCATGAAGTCGCATCCCTAGCCCCGTCGCAGTCCTGCAGCCAAGTCTGTGGATTGCCACCCCTCAGACTGCCACCTCACTTACCTGAGAGTTACAGAGCCACCGTGATGCTCCACTGCTGTCCGAAAGCATTGTAACACCTTCGGACAGCATTTACTGACTTTTTCCGGTCTCCCAAGGCTGGAACACAGTGGTGTATGCCCAGCAGTGCCGGTACCCAAGGCATTTGCCCCCTCTGAGGCAGTGGCAGAACCACCACTGTAACCACCGTAAGAACAGCATACTATTCATTGGATCCAGGCATACAATATTGCCCATCGACCCACCTGGCCAAAATGACACAAATGACGGTGCCTCTCTTCTCTTTCTATAGGCTTGGCTCTGCTCCTTTTTCTCTCCTGAAGAAGTGATGGACTTGACCTACCAATATGATGCTAAGGGTAGTGTTTTCCCTTGGAAACCTTTGTGGCCTTTCAGTTTCTTTTCCTACTATGGGACGTGTTACAATTTCTGACTCACTCTCTTGCCGCACCCTGGTCTCAATTGCCCCACCCCTTGGCTCCTGTTGATTTCTGAAATGTTTTAGACTGGGACCCACTTTTTGGCATGACACTCATGCGGGGACCCACCAGAAATGATATCATTAACCTAGAAGTGGTGTCATAGCTGGAAGTGACATCATCACTTAGGGAGTGCCATCAGTGTGACATAATCAAATGACACTCTTAGAATACAAACTGGCATTCTTGGACTGCAATAATTGCCCAACCATGAAACATCTTTGGCAAAAAGGAGGATTAGGATAAGATATTATGTAAAAGACTGAACTAAAAATATTTTTTTTAAAAGAAACCCTCACCTGATAATTCAAACACTCACAAAAGGAATATAGTAAGAGTACGTTCTGCAGTTTCCAACATGGCTGCTCCCACCTTTCTGCTACCCACCTCACATTATGTCACAACCCACCAAGTGGGTCCCCACCCAGATTTTGAATAACTCTGCTTTAGTAGACTGAGGGTGCAATCCTGGAGGCGCCCTTGGGCTGACGCTAGCCACTTGTGACTGCCCAACGGTGCTGGCCCAAGGCCAAGCTGCATCACTTGGGTGCCAGCTGAAGTTGGCTGGCGCAAGAGCAGTTCTGGCTGAGGGCAGAACGGGAGGGAGGAACTGGGTGGGGGAGGTGTGCCAGCCTGGGCAGGGGGGTGGATTTGGGATGTGGCTGTTAGGCTGCATCCAGGCCTCTGTCCCCAGGCCACATGGCCCCGATTAGCAGGCGCAGATCCGAGGAACCTGAGGAACGTGCCCTTGCCCTGGGGAGGCTCCTGAGCACTCCAGTGCTGCACTGGATGCAATGCAGGCCCACCAGATTCGCTGCTTCAGCACAGTTTAGGATTGCACCCTCACTATTTCTGTCCAAACTTGCCATCCCAATTTTCTTAATAAATTACTGACTGGCTGGATTCTTGGCACAAATGTCCTGGTTTATTTTACTTAAACCAGTGTTATTCAAACTGTGGGTTGGGGCCCAACTGGTGGGTCGCGACCTGATGTCAGATGAGTTGCGGAAAGGTGGGAGCAGCCATCTTGGAAACTGCAGACCTTACTCTTGTTATATTCCTTTTGTGAGGAATATAATTTGAATTTGCAAGTGAGGGTTGTTTTTTTTAATGGTTTTGAATTCAGTGCTTTTACACCATATTTTGTCCTAACCTTCCTTTCTGTCAGGGATGTTTCATGGTTGTGCAATTGCTACAGTCCAAGAATCAGAATCCTCGGAGCCCATGCCAGCTATTTTGCTGGTGTATTATTGAGAAGGGCAAGGTGGGCTAGAAAATTGGGGATAAGATCTGGTGTGCACCTTTCCCAAATATTCACTTCACCAGCCCATTCTCCACCCCTGCCTTCCCAACTTCCCACCCCGAACACCCCTGAACCTTCCACACCCCATCTTCATTGCCAGCTTACCAACCCAAATGGTGCCTTTGGGAGCCATTGGCAAGTGTAACACATTTGTGGTCATTTGCCCCAGAGGACCAAAATCTGCATTCCGGCATTGATGACATTCCAGCTTTTGCGCCACCTCAAAAGGCCTTGTGTACCCAGTTTAAGTGCTGGCAGTTCAAGGCCAAGGTAGGATTGGGCTGTAACACAGAATCGTAACTAGGGTGGAGCCTGAGGAGCACCCGCTCCAGGCGCTGAATTAAAGGGGGTGCAGGATTGCCCCAGCTCCACCCAAGTTATGGAGGTGACTGTCTTTGCACCGCAAGCAGCGCAAAGACAGTAATCTCCAGGCTCTCCCTGAAGGAGGTGGTGCTGTCGATTGCAAGCGCCTCTCCTCCAGGGAGACGACGGAGGAAACTGTCTTTGCACTCATGGAGCAAAGGCAGTCTCCTCCAGGCTCTCCCTGAAGGAGGTGGACATTGGGGGGGGGCGCAAACAGGCAGAGTGTGACGTCACTAGCCCAGGGCGCTGGGATAGGATGTTACAGGTCATCTGTAACATGCATTTCTGCTGTCTATTTTCCCACCCATAATAATTCAATTCAAAGCAGCAGTGAATTAGGCTTCTTACTTTCATAAACTATGCGGGAATAACAGATTTCTTTTCCAGGTTCAGCATTGCAGGACATAGCCGGCAAACATGATGCACCTGGCTTCAACATCATGCATAGTCGACACTTCAGGGCATCTGCTGGGAAAGACAAATCCTCATGATTATAACTAAGCCAGTCCTCAGCCTTGCATGATGGTCACTTTTCTATGCTTTGTAAGCATTTGGTTTGCATTTCCGTATTGTAAGCCATAGTAGATCTCTTCGATCAGAAGCAAAGCACGTAAAATGTTCAGAAACAGCTATCCATTGGCAATACCCCTGTCCTTCTAGCCAAGTTGAAAGTCAGCTGTGATTTCACTGACAGTTCCCAAACAATGTTATGTTAGTGAAATAAGGAAAATCATCTTGGCTGTGAAACCCCTGACATAGGAGCTGAACAAAGAAGGAATGATGAGAAATAGAAAGGAGTTTCCAGAAGACAAATGGGAAAATAGAGAAAAGAAGGTGACGGAATAGGGAGGCCAGAGGCAGAATGAGTTTCACATATAAAATCAGAGTGAAGGTGAAGGTTTTTTATGGGAAGAGGTTGATCTTGGGGTCCCAGGTCATTTCAGACATTAAGTATCCAAAATTGTAGCCTGAACCAAACCTGGACACAGTTTGGTAAATGAGCAGCATAACATTAAGTCCACAGCTGCCCCCCCCCCCCGATGAGCAAGATTACATCCTGTCTTACTGAACACCATAGGATCGATCGATCTTCATTGCAGAAAGAATGTAACATACCTCCAGGTGTGAGGCAGAGGAAGGCAGAAATTGCAAGGAACAGGATCAGACCCATGGACGGCATCTTGGAATCCGGCAGTATGTTGCCCTCAGGCAGAGTCCTGAATCACAGAGGAAGGAGCACTGTCTTCCACTTATTCCCACTATGCCCTTTTATCCTTTTCACAAAAACCTCTGTAGCACCTTGGGGAACACACTGTCCTCCTGAGGGGAACACAGAGTGAGAAAAAGACTGGTAATTTATGGAGTCATTCACTGATCCCTAATCAACAGATCTTTCTTTATTTGTATCAGAAGCACCTAGATTAATATAATTTTATAAATACATCAACAAATATTTTTTGAATAAAATGCAAGGCTAAAACTAGATATTATTCGCCCAATACTGGGCCACTCCAACAGCGTTCTCCCTTGCCAACGTAAGATCTTCCATTGTGCATGTAGAAGGGCACCGTGTGCACTGTAGCATATGTGAGAAGGTTTGTTCTTCTCCACATTCACACAACATGCCTTTTATAAGGAAACCCCATTTCCTCAGATTGTCCTTAGATCTTCCTACCCCGCACGCAGTCGATTTAAGGATTTCCATACAGGCCACAGTTGTTCTTGGCCTGGCGGCGGAAATTGGGGACATGAAAGAAGAATCCCTGAAGATTCCTTTGGCAATCGGGCATGGCTGACTAGAGATGACTAGGAAGAATCAACAGATGAAAAATTATGACGGTAGAGGGCCTTATACAGTAGGCATACAGAGCCTCAAAGCATGAGATTACACATGAATGAAATCAGGATCTGACCCAGGAAGGAAAAAGGGGCATAGAAGATGAGAGCTACATCATTCACATGTATTCTAGGGTTTTGCCCTAATTTAACAGATGCTGTTTGTGATTTGCGGTGATTTGCAAATGATTTCTAGGATTGTTTTCAGTTTTCAGTCGTGTCCTGGAGAATGAAGGTGATTCCTGGACAATCCAGGCCGACCTTGGAGTGTTGGCAACCCTAACTGTATCTGTCCAAGAAAAATTTGGTTTAGAAACATTTTGTGTGAGGAATAAAAGTGTGCCATAAAATGTCACCCTGTGCTCTGTGTACATTGATGAGTTTTTCTTAGTGCACTGAAGATAAGGCACCTTCACCAGTGGTGGACCTGGGGGGGGGCAGAGAGGGAAAAGTCCCAGGCACTGGGCTGTGCTGGACTTGGGGATGTGTGGCGCCATGAGAAACACACACACACACACATACACTTCTGCACTGCTCACCAGCTTTTGTTCTGGTTTTTTCCTTCCCATCGGCACCTGGGGAAGGGGATGGAGGGAAGGGGGCAGGGAAAGGGGTGGTGAGCACCAGAGGCAGCACGTGCCCCATGAGGAATCAATGTTTACCAGCACCTGGGGGAGGGGGCAGTGAGTGCTGGAGGCAGAGGGATCCCTGGCCCTGCTCTTCTTTTTTGCAGGGCTCCCTGGCCCTACTTTTCAGCACCTGTAAAGAATGGATGCATCATGCATGGGAAATGCAAGACGAGAGGAAAGTGCAAAAAGTAACTTGGCAGGTGATCTGGCAGGCTTTGTCCATTGTCATGTGGTTTGTCCCCTGCTTTGTCCATTGACATGCAGATGTAGTTTGTGTTTAGTATAAGCAAATTTGTTGCCCTGCTCTCTTTCTCCTTAAAGGAGCCTCCTTTAGCCAAGTTCCTTCTTTCCTTCTTCTGCAGCTGTGTGAGCAATTGGAGTTAATCCCAGAGACAGCAAAGAGGGTCAAACTTGGTTCAGCTCAGCAGGCAGCCCAGGAGTTAAAAGAAATCATCCATCCGGTAACTCTGTAAGTAGTGCTGAAGAAGTATTCAATAGAAATTAATTTCTTGATATGCAGTGCATGAATTTCATTATTTATTAATGTATCGATTTAGAATATTTAGGATATTTAAATAATTAGTTTAGATTGTCAACGTATGTGGATGCAATGATTCGGGAAATAAATCAACATGTGAATTTATTTGAATTTTTGGGAGGTGGTCTTGGGAGTAGAGGCAAGCTGTAGGAGATGCTAAAGTGAATTTAAATCAGTTTTATATTCTTTGAAGCTTTGAAATGAGAAGGTAGAAGCTATGCATTTAAATTATCTTTTTAATGTTTTTATGTTCAAAATGCATTGGGTTCTCTGTGTGCATGCTGCAGATGGGCCGTTGGCCTGTGAGGTTCTTCTTATGTTCAAAATTCATGCATCAAAGTGGTGTTCTCTATGTGCTGCCTAATGTTGCAAGTTTGGCCTTGTGTTGTTCGCAGCTGGTCTGGTGCGGATGGGAATTTGGCCTGACCCTGTAGGTCATTTTAAGAAGATAAAACATGAAGAAAGAAGCTGTAATGCCATTATTTGTACAGCTGGTCTTCAAATACTTTGAAAGATTTGCCAAAGCTAAGGAGAATATAACCAAAGCTCGGTAAAGTACACAAAGAACAAGTGACCACTGTTCATGTAGTTTTTATTCATTTACTTTTAAAAGCTTTTTACAAATATTATCATTGACAGTGCAATGCAAGCTGAAGTTATGATGAAATCAGTCATAATATGCTCATAATGTACTCATTAACGTTTTTTGTAAACATTGTCAGCTTTTCCCAGAAATTAACATTAACAGTACAGTGTATGCTGAAATAATAATGCAAGTCATAATATGCTCACAGCATACTTATAATGAATACATCTATTGTTCATTATACTAACGGAAAGGCTAAATATTAATTCTGGTCCATTATATTCATTTGAAATAAACTTTTAAACTCATACGTATTTTGTGTTTTGACATCACTTTTCAAATCATTTTTTAAAGTAACGTACTTTTGTGAATACTTAAATTATTTATTAAACGATCTGGTCTGAAGGGCGCCAAGATTTCTGTGACCCCAGGTACGAGAAGATCTAGGTACGTCGCTGACCTTCACAGCCTGTGCTGAATTGTGATTTCAGTCTGCGTAGTCATCAGTCCAGCCAATGAATGCAAGTGAGAGCCACCAGGATACCGAACACTGACAGCTCCCTTGGCCAACAGTCAGTTCTTGCACTTATACAGCCTTATGAGGTGGTCCACTTTGAGTAGAACTGTAGTGCTGAATGCTGTGTGGCTCTACCTCCACAATGCACCATAGGAGCAGGATTGCAGTTTGGCTCTTCTTCAGGGCATGTTTCTGGCTCATACAATTCTAACACTGAGGCTTCCTTATCAGATGTGGCTACATCGCTGGAAGCACATCAGGATTGTTAAACCCAACTGTGCTAGCATAAGCCATGGTTTAGCACTGCTGCCATTTTGAACTAGCCAAGTTATTACCATGCCTGTCAGGGTAGCCAAAACCTTTTAGTGCCTGCATTGGTGTGCCAAATGGTGCCCTCTTACCAGATAATGTGCCACGCTCTGTTCATCCCACTTCTTGGATTGGAAAAGGAATGAAAGAGAAACTTTGGAGTAAAGGAGAGTTATGAGCTAGAATGCTGCAATTTCTATGAAATGGGTACTACCAATGGCGCCGACTTCCTCCTAACATTGGGGGTGCCCATGGCCATGCCCCCGATGTCAATGTGGCCACGCCCCCTGTCATCCCCCGAAGCCAGGGCATGCAAATGCAGCTGACATCGTGTACCCCGGCCATGGGAAGGGGTCTGCCAGCCTGACAGCTGCTTCTCCCAAGGCCGGGGCGTGCCATCGCGGCCGCCATCACACTCCCCGGCCTTGGAAAGGGGTCTGCTGGCCCGACAGATGCCTCTCCCGGCCTCAGGAAGGGTTGCTGCGGCCAGCTGGCCAATCAGGGTGCCAGAGGGGAGGAACCATTGGGATGCACCCGCATCCCATTGGCTCTCGCTGCTTCTGGAGCGAGCATGTGCAGTGGTTGCCTCGAGTCACGATCAACTGCGCATGCTCGCGGCGGGCTACGCTCTTTGCAGGGGGGGCGCGGGGGTCCAGATATTGGGAGGGCACAGCCACACCCACGCAATATTGGGAGGGCTGCTGGCCCCTGTGCCACTATGAACTTGGCGCTACTAGGTACTACAGCTTAAATGGGAAGAGCTGGTATAAAATAATGGTGAAGAATTTGAGCTACAAATCAGGACTCTCTCAGTTCAAATCGCAACCTTGTTGTGAATGCTCTCTAAATAGCCTTGGAGAAGAAGACCCTCCCTCTCAGCCTCTCCCTCTCAACCTGTAGGACAGAGACAATATTCTTACCTTATAGGGATGTTGGGAGGAACACATCAAGACTAATACATGGGAAGTGCTTTGCAAACTCAATGTTTGGAAAAAGGAAAGAAGTCGGAGATTAAATAAATAATGTAACAAGATGAACAGATAATATTAAACTGATTTAATTTTACTAGGATAAATTACAGCTCAATCCTAACTAACAGCCCAATCCTATCCAACTTTCTAGCGCTGATGTAGTTGTGCCAACGGGATGTGCAACTCAGGGCGCAATCCTAAGCTCAGTTAGGTCAGCATAAGCTAAACCAGCACAGTTTGGCCAGCACAAGGGACACTGTAAAGTATGTTTGGACCACTCTCGGAGTCAGAGAGACCAGCACACAGACGTGAGCCATCCTCCCTGACTCCGAGAGTAGTCCAAAAATGCTTTATGGTGGCCCTTGTGCTGGCCAAACTTTGCTGGCTTACTTTATGCCTAACTGCACTTTAAGATTGCACTCTCAATGGGGGTACAGTCAGGGAGACTTCCTCAAGGTGAGGATTCAATACGACTACACTGGCATTGGAATGTTGGATAGGATTGGATCCTAAATCTTGTGTAGTGATGCAGCAGCACTACCCTCTCCCCCACCCCTGTGCCTAACATAACTGGTGTGGTGGGCCACACAATGACTAAGGGCACAATCCTAAACACCGCCGGACTGGCGAGGCCAATGGGCCAGCGCCATATCCAATGCTGTTTAGAAGAGGCTGGAGCCTCCCCTATGTGCTCCTCGGATCTGCGCCCGCTAAAGAGCAGGCACAGATCAGAGGAGACCGCGTGGCCCAAATCAGGGCCACGCGGCCTCCCTGACGGGCTTAGGGTGTGGCTATATGGCCACCTCCCAAACCCGCCCAAGTCCTGCCCCACCTCCCTCCCTCCATCCAATCCCTGTGCCGCCTTGGCACGAAGCCTCCCTCGTGCCGACTGGTCCTGTTGCCTTAGCACCGTTGCGGGGGTGCCGATCGGCGCTCCCGCATCAGCGCTAAGGGCGCAGCATCAGCGCAACCCCGGCACAGGGTTTAGGATTGTGCTGTAAACTACTAAATAAGGGGATAATAATTTTTCAGAAACATAACTAAAAGTATTAAACTAATGTTAACGTTCAATACCTCTTACAAAAATAGGTACTTTCAGCTTTGAAAGAACCATGATGACCATAAATTCTCAGGGAGCAGAGAGCCTGGCTTTACTAAAACGTTCAAATCCTCTGTCTTCTGAAAGACAGGGAAGGCCAGACTTTTGTGGTCATACAGACCAGCTTCCCATCCTTTTCCAGATATACCAGAAATAATATATAACGGGGTGGCCAAACCATGGCTCATGTGCCACCTGTGGCTCTGACATATAAGTGGCTTTCAGGAATAACATATCTGAACTCCTTTTTTGCATCACAATTAATATAAAAAGAAAATAAGACATTTTCTAGCTTTATAATTATTTATTGGGTATAAACCGTGAGTCAACAAGATGCATTCGCCTACCCTGGACTGGGCCTAATAGGGTTGGGATGTGTTGCAGTACACTGTGGTTACTCTCTGTTAACTTTGGCGGCTCCCTTCCCCGGGCTGCCGCTGGGGCACTTTAAGCACTGGAGCGGCACGCGGGGAAGGAAGCCGCTGCCGCGCACCCTGAGCCGGGCCACGTGGTGGCGACTTCCTTCCCCGGGCTGCCGCTCGAGTGCTTAAAGCGCCCTAGCAGCAGGCCGGGACACCGCCGAGGCGCCTCGGGGCATGGGGACCTGCAAATTTGCGGGCGGGGGGGTGGGGCGCCATGCCAACAGCACCCCCCACCTTATGGCACCCCAGGGCTCATGCCCCATGGCGCCATACCCTAGATTCACCTCTGCGTGCAGGGTATGGGTAGGTAGGACATTCGGTGTACATCCAAGAGGGCAAAGTCAAGGAGCAAGTCAGGACCGCTCGGATGATGCCTAACCGGCCCGAAGAGGCTAAGCTGGCAAACCCCTCGACTGGATGGGCAGGGCCCGGCAGGATTCGTCCGCAGGCCAGGCCATCCTGCTCTCTTGACCCTTCGGGGGTGGCAACAAAAGGCGTAATCAGTGCATGGCACTGATGATCGCCTGGAGCCAGGTATTTTCGCCCAAATTGAAAAGGGGATGTAGACGGCTAGGTCCGTTTCCCCTAAGGAGACCCCGCACGCTGGGCTTAGTTACAGCAAGGCCCCACCCTAACCCTGTTGCAATTCTATGTTGCATGCAAAATAAAGTGGCCCTATTATAATCCAAAAACTGCAGTCCAGAGTCTTTATTATGGGGGGTGCATGGGTAAATCGCAGGGGCAGGTCTGAGGAATTAGGGCTGTGCTGCCCGGGGACATGCGACCCTAATGGCCGCATCCCAACTTTGCCCCCTCCCTAGACTGGCACACTCATTGGCCTGCCTGCCCCAGTCCAGAAACGCCTCCTGCCCGCCCCCCTCCTTCCAAAAATTTCCTTGCACCAGCTGAAAGGCTACAGCGTTTGGGGCTCTTCAGCCTAGAAAAAAGGTGCCTGAGGGGGGACTTGATTGAGACATACAAAATTGCCAGAACCAGGGAACATACACTAAAATTGAGTGTTGGGAGAGTGAGAACAGATAAAAGGAAATACTTTTTAAACCAGCGAGTAATCTGTGGAACTCCTTGCCACAGGAGGTGGCCTAGATGCTTTTAAAAGGGGACTGGGCAGATTTCAGGAGGAAAATTCCATTGCAGGCTACAGGCCATGGTGGTTAGTGCAGCCTCCTTACTTTAGAGTTAGACTACCTCGGAGTGCCAGATGCAGGGGAGTGGCAATGAGATGCACATATCTTGTCTTGTGTATTCCCTGAGGCATCTGGTGGGCCACTGTGAGATGCAGGAAGCTGGACTAGATGGACCTTTGGCCTGATCCAGTGGGACTCTTCTTATGTTCTCATGAGTTCAGCAGGCGTAAGGGAGGCTCTCTGTCGGCACTCTCGGGCTGATGCTGCTAGTTGCGTCGGTGCTACGTGCTTGGATTGAACCCTGAACCTCATATATTTGTAAAGCTCATCCCCTTCTGCTAAAGAGAAAGTGCAAGTGCTCCAGTCTCCCCGTCCCATCTATCTCAGGTGTGCTGTGCTAGCTTTGTCAAAGGTTCCAGTGGCGGGTGGGAAAATCTACTTTCCCAAAGGCTCCCACTTCTGTTTCAAGGAGATATGAATGAACTCTTTCTCCTCAGCAGAAATGCCATGTTAATAATCTATTTTAAGATGAAGCTGAGTTTTGAATCAAGCCCTAAAGTATTAGAGGTGCACCACGGAACAATTTTATCTATTTTACTATACCATCACTACCTTGATTATGAAATTCACGATCACTCTGTCCTACAAAGACACCAAAAATGAATATTAATTTGAATTATCATCTACTGCATGACTGGTTAGTGTATGTTTTCATCGTTCAATGGCTTCTCTCTTTGGTTCCTCAGGAGGGCACAATGTTCTCCACGGTCCTTTGGTATTTAATGAGAGCTTGAAAGGGATGTAGTTTGTTCACCCTGTGGTAACGGAGCACAGACCAGTCTTTCTTCCTCTGTTACTTCAGGTTCAGCTGTGTTACATTACAGCCATCTCATTCCAATATGTCATCCATGGGTCAGATCCTGCTATTTGCAATCTCTGCTTTCTGTCTCATCCCTACAGGTAAGTTCCTTTTACAAATGCTGGGAGAAGGATTTTCAACCAAGCTTGCTCTGTAGAAAGCAAGTTTTATTGAAGTTCTCTGGCAGATACATGAAATTCTGGAAAATTGAGCACAGAAAAGAACATCAAGAAAGACAAAGAACAGCAGCTACTTTGAGACTGCAAGAGGAAGTCTTGGTGCTGACAGCACAACCCACAAATATTTCAAGGTGTTAAAAGTCAGTGTATGTTGTGTGTAGGAATCTGCTTGGGTGGAATTCAGCAGATAGTAATGTCACCTTTTGTGCTTTCCACAGATAAGATGTTCAGATTCCCAGTATGTAGATAAATATGAGCTATAATCTCATTTTTAGCTGCATCCACAGCAACTACCTCTCTTGTAGGGTCTTCCTATCAAACATTGTAAGATGGTGGAACACACAGAAGGGCCTTGCCAGATGATGTTAACAATGAGCAAATTTCATATGGAGGGAAAGAGGCCTTTCATCTGGATGATCTCTCAATACTGCATAGAATTAGACCTGTCTGGCCTAATAACTACACTCAGCCTGATATAAATTTTGTTTGCTATTGTTGTGCATAAAGAAACTGCAAATAATTATAATCTCTTTATCATCCAAAGCAAGGGCTCTGACATGTTCACACTGTATAGCCGTCCTGCCAGGAGTACCTTGTCACCTCAAGGAGTGTGAAGCTACCGAGGATGGAATTTGTATTGCCACTGTAATCCATAGAAGTAAGAATTTTATACTGACCTCATATTTTTTTTCGCATCTTAGTTCCAAAGTCAGAGCCTATATCTTAAATCTTCCTTTGTTTGCTTGAATGGTGCAAGGTTGTGGGAAAATATCACAGAAATGTTTTTTCACGTCACTGGATATTTGGATATTTATATCCTTCCCGAAGTTGCTCCCAGCAAGAGGATACACATGGAAGCAACATAGTTGTGTAACCTTCAGTGCTGTTTTATATTGGGTGAAAAATTTGAAATTGATTGTACACTGCAGTGAATTACTGAGAAAACACTCACTCTTTTTTCTCCCTTCCATCCCTTATCCCAGATGGACAGTTTTCTGAGAAAATGCTGTCCTGCGCAATAAAAGAATATGTGAAATGTGGCATATATGAGAAACCAAGGAAAGGCCTCCGCTTTGAGATCAAGTGTTGCAATTCTTCCGATTATTGCAATGCCAATTTCTAGGACAAAGCAGGAAAACAATTTCAGGATGCTGCCTACATGAATAAAAGTGTGTGGCCTCACCATTTGGGTTGTCCCGTCTCCTAGTTCCATTCTTTCTGCTTGTTGGTTAAAGTCAAGGCTTTACGCTGCACTCCCCAAATAAAGCGCTGGATAACAACTGGTTTGGTATGAGGAAGTCTTTATTGAACAGTAACATAAAACCTGCAGCAGGGAATAACTATCACCCAAACGTCCTGGCTCTGGTGATTTGGGGGAAACGGCCCTAGCCGTCTACCTCCCCCAGACTTCCTCTCAGAGTATCACACCCTGGCTCAAGGCCTCCCCCAATCAAAGATTGGGCTCACCTGTCACAGCCAAGCCAAAGGATCGAGGCAGTTTGGCTGGCACAGACCCACATAGGCAAAGCCAAGCGGTTTGCCAGCCAGCATTCCAAACCAGAAATGAATTGTCAGACCGATACTGGCTTGCCCCTTGACCTTTCTTACCTACAGGACGTACGCGAGCATCACCTACCTACCAGCCAGCATGTGACCTACCACCCGAGGGGGGCTAGCCTTACGCTTAGCTCCCACCACCCCACAAAACCAACCGGCTTCATAGGCCCTGCTGCAGGTCAAGTAAAAACAATTCAGCCCCAGCGGGAGAAAGGTGAAACCCCATCACCTCTAAAGAGGGAGGGGTCACTAAAAACAATAGAGGGATGCAAAATGAACCTACCCCTGGCCCATGGAACTACCCACCTCATGAAAGCGTTGAGCTTGCATCTGGCTGATAGCGCCATGCCAAACCCGACAGGGCGGCATGTCAGACCAGAGGATAACCACCCCTGGAACAACTGTGTATCACTGCAACATCCTGACTGGCCTGGAACCTCAAGGATGCGGATGTCCTCTGGCCCAGGTCATTCTCACCGAGGTGAATTAAAATAACCTGAGGTGGAGGCATAGTGAAAGAGAATTCCCGAAGCAGGGGAAGGAGCTGGCCCCAGAGCATGTCCCTCCCGGCCAGCCACCAAACCCGCACCATGTCACCTACTCCCAGCTGGGTTCCAAAAGTGAGAGGCCGCTGCCTGCTTCCTTGCTCAGAAAACAATGGAATGTCCCCCAATCAGGACTCCAATGGGAAGGGACCGGGGCAACCTGAAAGATCAGAGAAAAACCATATAAAGTATAGAACTATAGCCATACAGCTAATCAGCATAAGCTGAATGGAACTGAGCATACACTCAACAGAACCATACGGTTCACACAGGGCTAAGGCTCAGGTGCATACGCACCACAACATGCAGGGAACCATACGGTTCAAAGGCTGAGACCTTCCAAGGCATCAGCATCTGCTCTGTGCCAGACCAGGCCGCCCTGGCTCGGGGCTAATACTTACAAATATAAAACCGGTACATCGCAGAGCGACACTGCCCAATCCATTGAATATCAGCCTCTGACAGACCAAGAGCCGCTGCCACCAAAGCTGCATCAAACCAAAAGCTGCATCATGCCCAAAATACCGTGGGGAAAGACCCAGGGACACTAAACCCCATTGGAAGATAGCCTTGGCGGGTGGCCAGATGTACTAACGCCAGGACTGAACATAAAGCAAGGGGGCAACAATCCTCCCAGTGTCATTTCCTTAGCCAATTTACCTTGACCCCGTCCTCCATCCCCGCCATGGACTGAGGATTCCTCGCCCAAGACAGAGCAGAAGGAGTAGGTGAGGGAATTCAACGAAATTGAAAGCCTTTGGTGAGATATCTGGCTGCTGCTCTGTCAGCACAATAGGGCATCGCAATCTGGTTACAGAGTTCCCATTGTGGGATCCTGCAATTGTGGGTTCCCATTGTGGGATCCTCGTGCCATACCTGGGACGATCTAAGGCGAAAATGCTCATCATAGGAAAGTCCACCAGGGCCAGAATAATCCATGGAAGCCCTATCTAAATATTTTAGTAAACCCTTAAATCTTGGGGCTGCACTTGGCAAACAACTCCCATGAATATGCAGTAACTCGAAAGCCAATAAGGCCAATTCCTATCAACTTTTATTTCCCTTGCTGACTCTGGGTCCCCGATGGGGTCCCCAAACTTAGGGGTGGGCTCTGATTCAGCCTGCAAGAGGGAGAAAATGTCAACATACCCTCCCCTCCAGATTTTCTCTTTAACAGCCAAGTTAAGTGCCCTCCCAAAGGGAGAGCAATATCCCCATAAGATATAAGGGGCGGAGGGGACGAACGTTCCGGGGGGTTGAGAGAGTTGATGGGAAGGTACCCATACATGAGAGGAAGGGTACCAATCGACCTGATCCAGCTGACCTGGGTGAAAGCCCCATCCTGGCCAATAAAGGGGGGGGGCTGATTGCCAGAAGTGGAACCAAAGGAAGTCCCCTGCAGATTATGCTCACTCCCTAACGCAGAAGGGTATTGAGAAGACTGTGGCCAACAATGGGGAACTGTGCGATGCCACCCTGTGTGGGAGGAATACTGTCCCTATCCCGTGACCCAAAAGGGGGCAAACCGGCCAAGGGAGAAATGCCTGGGACAGATGCTTTATTACTCCACACCTCAGCAACACTGCTGCCTTGCATCTCACCCGATATTTCCGGATCCATATTGATCACTGGTGTAGGAAGTGCGGCATGCTGAGGAGGTCGGGCAGTATTGTCTAGAGAAGCCAGCCTGGAACCAAAAGCAGAGGCTTTACCTGTCCTCATCCTGTTCCCCTTGCTAGCCCTCTCAGAGTGCCTAGGTGGGATGAAACGCCTGATCCACCACTCCCATCGCCTGCTCCACTGCCCTGGCTGCCCTCTCTTTCTCATGGGCCTCAAGCCCAGGCAACATGGCTCTCCAGTCATCCTCCTCAGAAGAAAAAGAGGAAGAAGAAGCGGGGGAGGGCACTCAGGTGCCCTGGACTTAAGGGCATTTCCCCCTGCCTTACCACTTTTTTAGGCATTGCACCTTATTCATTATTTACTACAAATATAGGATTACTTCCCCCACTTTTTAATATATATTTTATACCCAGCGGGTAGCCAAGGTCAATTGTCAAGCACACAAATACCCCAGATTCACCTGCTTAGCTTCAAACAGTACCAGCAGGTTACCTCTCACTCACTCTCACCCAATACCACAGATTCACCTGCTTAGCTTCAGACAGCACCAGCAAGTCACCTTCACTCACTCTCGCTCTCACACAATACCGCAGATTCCTGTTTAGTTTCAGACAGCACCAGCAGGTTACCTTCACTCACTCTCCCTCACCCCCACTCAAGGTAAAGCAAACAGGGGAGCAGACCCAAACCCAATTAGCCACACAAGCTGGGTCTCAATGGGTCACCCAAGATGGCAGATGGGACTAGAGAAATGGCAGCTGCCACAGAAAGCTTCCCTCACACCCCCAGGTGAGGCCCAAACTTAGCCTTCTGATGATCCGAGGTCCGCGGCAGCAGCCCCTGGCGGGCAGCAGTTCCAACCTCCTCCGCCGCCAGCTGCAAGTGGGGAAGCAGCAAAAAGAAGTCTCGGGGCAAGGGGGGAGTGCAAAGCCCGCTGCAGAGGCAGAGATATAAAAAAAGCGGGGGGAAGCAGAGCCTGCCCGCGGCAGGAAGGAAGAAGCTGAGCCTGGAAGGAAGAAGGAAGGAAGAAGCCTCAATGAGGGAGACAAGGAGCCCACTGCCGAGGCTCTCTCATTCTCAGTCAACCACACACACTTAAGGTAGGAAAACGGGGAGCAAATCAAACCCAATCAAGGCGACACAAGCTGGGCTGACTATGGATCACCCAAAATGGTGGACGGGGCTACCAAAATGGCGGCTGCTACCAAAAAACCTCCCTCACTCCCCCAAGCAAGGCACAAAGCGAGACCTTGCACAATAAAAAAACAGGATTCTCCTACTTAGCTTCAGGCAGAACCAGCAGCTCGACCCCACAGCCTTAGGGGCCTTTCACCTCGATTTACCCACTTTTTGGTGCATTGTGCCTTATTATTATTATTATTATTATTATTATTATTATTTAATAATAATAATAATAATAATAATAATAATAATAATAATAATAATA
>JAJKFI010034470.1:0-20314 GCA_029204185.1 Lerista edwardsae | reverse complement strand
CCTAGTTAATAATAATAATAATAATAATAATAATAATAATAATAATACATGTATTTATATACCGCCTTTCTTAAGATCACTAGATTTCTCTAGTGATTACAACTCAAGGCGGTTTACATAGGCAGACTTTTCATAAACCCGAAGGTTTTTACAATTTACAGAAATGTTCTGTCTTTCAAGAACTACACACATTTAGATCTTCCTTTCTGGATTTAGCCTTCTTTCTTTAGCCACCCGTCTGTCTTCTGTTGGCTGATGCTTCCCTGCTCACACCAGAGACGCAGCTGACCTTCAGCACACTCCTCCTCCCACGAGGCAGCTGAAGCTCAGCTTTTAATCAGCCACAGTTTCCAAGGTCTGCCGCTCTCAGAGACTTCCTGCAGTCCCGAGCTCACGACCTTGAGATCTTCAGGTGTTATCTTCGGGCAAACGGAGGCATTAACCCTCTCGGCTAAATCTTCTGCCCCAAGCTTCATTTGATGCCATCCAGACCAACAGGATGCTGCATGTCATTTTAGTAGACCTACTATAGAATGGTCACAGACTATGTCTCATATTCACAAGAACTTTCTTGCTTTTCAAGAGATACAGGAGAAATCTCGTGCTTCACTATGACAAATAATGTTGCTTTAAAGTAGGACCCACATCATTTAAGATTCCAGCAATAAAAGGAACGAACCTTGTGGGAGGAAACCTAGTTAACCCACTGATGGGGGGGGTGTAACTCCCTTTCCCAGGTGTAGCTGCCACTGCCACCAGCCCAGGCTCAACACAACAAAGGGAGCTCCTGGGCAAAAATCCCTCTTAAAAGAAAGCCAAATAACAGAAGTAAAAAACCCAATTTTATTGACATATATTAAGAGTTATAAATAAACTACAGAGGCTCTGTACCACAAAACCTGAATATTAAAATGACAATAATCAACCCCTTTGTTTATAACTTAACTGAGAGGAACTCAAAGGACAAAAACAAACAAAAAAAATCCTATAGGATTTTTACCTTACTGACTGACTACAACCAGCTTCCACAGCACATAGTGAGGCTAACCTTCCCTGAGAGCAGCCAAAGGGGTCTGTTCCCTGAGGCTTTTAACTTTATATCAATGAACTAATCACCCCCACCTGAGCCATTTACACTTGAGTAGTTCTCTCCCAACTAACCAGGTTCACATGAGACCACAATTTCATGACACCCACAAAGAACAACAACGTGTACATCTTCCCTTTACACTTTTCTAGAGAACTCACCACAGTTCCAAACACAGGGAAAATCAACTTCCACAAAGATCGATATAGTGAATTGCAGGCTTCAAGGAAGTGCAGCAATGCTAAGCTCTGTGCTCACACAAAATCTCTTCATGCACAACGATCCTGCAAGGGAAGTCTGAAAGGAAAGGCATTTCTAGGAGCACTTAAAGGCGAGGCTGGGGGCGATCCTGCAAGGAGGGAGGGAGGTCTGCATTTCTAGGAGCACTTAAAGGAGAGGCTGGGGGGTGATCCTGCAAGGGGGAGAGGGAGGTCTGCATTTCTAGGAGCACTTAAAGGAGAGGCTGGGGGGGCGATCCTGCAAGGGGGAGAGGGAGGTCTGCGTTTCTAGGAGCACTTAACAGAGAGGCTGGGGGACGGAGCAAACAACAACAACAACAAAAAACAAAGCCAGCGATGAGTGGGCGGAACCAGCCCTAAGGTTAGGTTCTGGAACGCATGTTCCGGTGCCTTCCCCCTCCATGTCACCACTGCTCCTCTCCCTTGCTGCTGTAGCCAGTAAGCAACGCCAAGATGTTGCTTTTCCCTGTGAGGATTGGCTAAAATGGTGAAGGAGAGGAGTGATTTCCACTGCAAGGTAAGGCTTCTTTCAAAACTTAAGAGCTTTGCCCTCCCTTAGATTTGCCTCTGCTTGCAATTGAAATTCAAATTCAAATGGGTGGGAAATGGCCCTGTTTTCTGGTCCAATTAACAAACGGAGCCACACACAAAAAAACCACGAAGTGCAAAGCAAAAAACACACACACCAACACGAAGTGAAAAGCAAAAAAAACCCGAAGCAAAAAAACAACGAGCCAGCAATGAGTTAAGTGGGCGGAGTCCACTAATTGTAACAACCGGAACGCCTAATTGTAACAACCGGAACGCCGTTCCGGGGCGTTCCGGCTGCATGACATCACTGCTTCCGTGCATAATTTTGTATGTCTCAATCATGTCCCCTCTCAGGAGCCTTTTTTCTAGGCTGAAGAGCCCCAAACGCTGCAGTCTTTCTTCATAAGGGAGGTGCGTACATAATTCCAAGTACGGCCTTACCATCGATTTGTACAATGGCATGATAATATTGGCTGTTTTATTCTCAACCCCTTTTTTAATTACTCCAAGCATGGAATTGGCCTTCTTAATTGCTGACGCACACTGGGTCGATACTTTCATTGAATTGTCCACCAGCAACCCAAGATCTCTCTCTTGAGCTGTCACAGACAACTCAGAACCCATTAGCCTATAGGTGAAGTTTTGGTTTTTTGCCCCAATGTGCATCACTTTAAACTTGTCTACGTTGAAACGCATCTACCATTTGGCTGCCCATTCCCCCAACTTGGAGAGATCCTTCTGGAGCTCTTCAACAATCTCTTCTGGTCTTCACTACCCAGCAAGGTTTTGTGTCATCTGCAAACCTGGCCACCTCGCTGCTTATCCCTGTCTCCAGGTCATTTATGAACAAGTTGAAGAGCACCAGCCCCAAGACCGCTTTTCACCTCTCTCCATTGTGAAAATTGCTCAATGACACCCACTCTCTGCTTCCTGGCCCTCAACCAATTCTGGATCCATAAGAGGACGTGCCCTCTTATTCCCTGACTGTGAAGTTTCTTCAGCAGCCTTTGGTGGGGGACTGTGTCAAACGCCTTCTGAAAATCCAGGTATATGATATCCACAGATTCACCCACATCCACGTGCCTGTTGACCTTTTCAAAGAAAAGAGAATTGGGAAATTTGACATTTCAAAAGCAACAGGAATGAAAGCAGGGTAGACACACACTTTTGACAGCAATACAAATGCTGGGGGAACACAAGTATATATGAGTATATGTTGAGATCTCTCTTGTATTCCATGAATGGTGGCTCCAGCTTTGGAGAGCCCTGGGGCAAAAATCCTGCAAGCGGACCCAACGCTATGCTGACCCCTTGTCTTCAAAAGCTTGACTGCATGCTAGCCTCTCCCCACCATACCTGGGAGCTGGACAGTGTGTGGGCGACAATCCTCCATCAGCACTGCCACTGCTACAGGAGCACTTGCATGACCTCTTCCCCACCGCTTCCCAATCAGCCGGCAAGCAAGGCTGTGTCCCATGTGGAGGCTTATCGAGGGAGAAATAGTGCCACGGACGGTTCTCTTTCTCTCCCAAGGCGCTGATGCCCCACAGCTCAGCACAGCTTTGAGGGAAAGGACATCCTGGAATTGGAAAATGACACTGGGGGAAGAAGACTGTAGGCTGCCGCTTCTTCTCCACAATTACCAAAGAAGCACATTACAGGGACAGGGGCCAAGTTAGGCTAGTACAGTGGTGCAAACTAGTTTTCAGGGGCTCATGAAGACCTTGGGGCAGCCGTCTAACAAAGCTGGCACCACCCTCTTGGAAGCTTCATTTTGGCTAGGGAGGGGGTTCCCCATTGAACTGCCACTTCCTCAGTGCTTGTGGCTGTTGGAGACACATGGAGTGACTTGTGCTAGAGTTCCAAGCTGCCTCCTGACATCCTAGACTGTGTAGGGACTTCGGGTTCAGATTCAAGATCCGTGCACTTCTGATCCCAAATAATGGATCATCTTTACAGGAACAGGAGAAAAATCCATGAAATTTGTGCCACAGAACAGGAGGAAACTGGTCTTTTCTGAAAACAATAGGTCCTGCTGGGAATAATGGTTTGAAAGAGACGGATGTTGTGCAACATGCGTTGTGGGGGGGGGGTCATGATGACCCTGGGAAATCTTATTGGCAGAAACCATAAGGATGAAGTGGGACTTTCCAATATCTTGAATAATTAGGGTAATACATATTTAGGATGGGAGTGTATGGTGGGTAATGATGCACTCTTGCCATCTCAAGGCATGTTTTGAAAGATTGACGAGCAGGGAAAGAGATTCTGAGATCGCTTAGCTGCTTGAGCACACTGAATATTCTGGTTTGTGTGGGATGGGTTTCAATCAATGCTGTTCAGCTAATTTGGTGTGGTTATTTGGAGATTCAGCAATGATCAATCAATACCTCAGTGTCGGAAGCAATGCTTCAGTGTGAGGGAAATTAGCCTTGCTGTGGTCTCGGGGTGTGTGTGTGTGTGTGTCAGTGTGTGATGCAGTCTCTCCTGCACCTCTTTCCAAGCAGGCATGCCATGCCTTTTATGTGCATGCCTAGGTTGAAGAGTCATGTATATACTGGGGAAAAGTACACAGGGGAAAGTAAGGTAACTGTGAAAACCATACAAAATTTGGCTTGCCCACCTTGATCAGCAGTGGCATAGAGAAGCCCATTCTGTTCTGTGCAATGTTGTTCTCAGTGCTGAAACAACCATTGATCTCAAGACTGAAACATCACTTAGACACAAAGCATTCAGAACATTCTAAAAAGGATGTGGTGTTCTTTCAACTTTCAAAAGTGTGATTTCTTAAATCTATGACTTCATGTTCTGCTTAATGACATCACTTCCGGCCCCAGGACTTAGGGGGTCCCAACAGGTGCAAAAAAGGTTGGGCACCATTGGCTATTATGATCAACAGGACACTTGACCAATTGGCTAGACGCAATGCACCCACTGTACTTTATAATGAGGTACAATGTGCTTGGAACAGGCTGTTTGTGGGTTTCGGTGTGCCCTGACTGTGTTCCTGATACAGTACATGGAAGCTTTCTTGGTATCCTTGGCATGGTACCCTGATCTATCTTGTTTGCTAATCAAATGTCAAGGATGTTGTAGTTTCAGCCACATTTTGCATTCTGGATTATTTTGGTCAGCGTTTCTCAAAGTCACGACCCACTAGGTATGTCTGGAGCCAATGTCAGGCGGGTTGCATTGTATCTAGGGAAGTCCTCCCTGTAGTCCTCCCTGCAGCCTTTCCCTTTCCAGACTGAGCAGTTTGCCCTCACCCCTGGGGAAACCCAAGGCCATTTGAAACACTGCAGTGAGCACCACAGGTGGCGGGGTTGAGCCTGATGCTGCGCACCTCACTGCCCGGCCACCCCAAATGTTATGCAGACATCCCTGCTGCGTGGGAGAGGTGCCCCTGGAGCCTGCCCAACCCCTTCCTGCACCCTCACAGAAAAGACGGGGGACAAGGGAGAATGAGAGGGTGGAGGGCAAAGGCAGGGGCCGAGAAGAAGCCTGCCCAGTGTGGTTTCCTGCGCTGGAATCCCTGACTGGCCAGGACTGAGGTAGTTTCCTGTGGCATCAAAGCACCTGCACGTTTGTCCTTCCCCAGAGTCAGGTGTCTGTATTCCCTGCTGCTTCTAGAATCCACAAGGCAGGCTTTCATGACATCACTTCTGGTGGGTCCTGGGCAGACTGTCATTCTGAAAAGTGGGTCCCTATGCTAAAAACATTGAGAACCACTGATTTAGGCAATTAGATACTGTTGTGAGCCATATTAATCTTTTCTTTTTTTGAAGCTGCTTGATCTGTATGTTGAAATAGCCGTGCGCAAATGGCTGTGTGAACCAAACAATGTGTGTCAGTTGGACTGGAACCAAGTTTCACTGACAAGACGGATCCACTATCAAAGGGCCCATTGAGCAATCTGACACTGTGGAATCAAAATACATCTTTTATAGTATTAGTCCTTATTATTATTAGCACCAGCATAGTAGCACTCACCAGTGGTCAGAGTAGACTTACCAGTGGGTCATGAGCCTATTTCAGGTGGGTCACCAAGCACCTTGCGCTGCCATATTGAAAATATGGGAAGATGAGATGCTGGAAAGGGAGAGGCTGTGTGGTTGTTTTGCTTGTGTCAACATTGTAAATAGGCTCTTTATTCTCTCTGATTCACTTTGCTGTTGGAAAATGGCTGACAAATAACCCAATTTCTTGCTTCAGTCTCTGGAAAGCAGCAGGCTCTTGTATCACTTGTTTCACTTGTATCACTCATTACATCACTTCTGGTGGGTCCCAGAGAGACTGTCCTTCTAGAAAGTGGGCCCCTGTGCAAAAACGTTTGGGAACCACTGTCTTAGCACCAGCATTGAGTATATTAGCCTCAGTATGGGACCAATGCTGCAGAAATGGCTAAGGCCTTATTAGCAAAGACCTTTGGGCTGCTGGGAAGGATTCGAGTTTGATCACTTTTGGAACAGCCACCACAGTTACTGTGACAAAATTCTGGATCATACCATTACAGACATTTTAATAATAATGGCACAACATCGACATATTTCCATTGTTGCAGGCACATGCGAAAATATGTTCCTATTTTTAACACTCTTGGATAGTCATCACAGGAGATGCTCATTTAGATGACTTCTCATTTGGCTTGCAATGAATTGCTTGCCCAGGTCAGTATGGAAGGAAAAGACTGGGGAACATCCTGGGACAAGACAAGTCCGCAGGGGGTGGAAAAAAACAGTGGTACCACTTGAACTGCAATTGTTGGCACTTAACTTCAAAAAGGTGAGAGAGCACTTCTAAAGAGACTTCTGGGTGCAAATTGATAAGAGTGAAGGAGCATCTGCTTCAATACATCCCTTAGAGCTGACGGTGTTAATGTTTGGACTCTGGGACCATTTTTGACGCTACAATTACATTACGAAAGGTTGCAAAATACCCCACCCAAGTGTAAACAAGTGTGAACCTTTCCTATGTTTTATCACTTTACCTTACCCATACCTATATATAAAATAAAAATTTTTAGGGGAAAAAAAAAGAATCTAGAGACCCCTCCCAGCCGCAGCACACAAGTAGTAGTAGTAGTAGGACTGCTTATATGCGACAAGTATGCATTTGCATCTGGCTGCTGAGATTGTGATCGCAAAGAAGCCGGCCAGTGGCCAGCAACAAAGGCTGCTGGCTGAGGTGCGAATTGCAATCCCTGGCTGCCTGGCATGTCACTCAAAAGGTCTTTGCGTATCAGCACTGACACTCGTGTCATAGGTTCACCATCACTGTTTGAGTCTTTCTACGATAGTTGGAGACCATAGCTTAAACCATCAGCAGGAAGATCCTGGCACAGATTGATGGTACATGGATGAGCCCAAGAAGGCTGCAGTGAAACTCCTGATCATTGCCTCTTGGAATATTGCTGGTTGGACCGGATGCCAAAGTCAGGACTATTCCTTTCTCCATAGGAACTATGATAAAATCCTGCTCCAGGAGACATGGACAGATAATGAAACCAGGTTGGTGGTTATCACTCTGATATTAATGGGGCAAAATCAGGGAGGCTTGAGATGAGACTGGGCATTTTGGTTTCTACCTCCTCTGGAGTTAGTTGCAGACAACTGCACTCTTGGGACTATCAAGCTATGGCCATTTGTCTTGAATTAGAAGATCTAATAGTCCTAGTGGTTAAAATCTATATCACGCTTTAGTACGCGAAGGCCCATATTAAAAATACTTGGTCTGCCATGGAGGGCTACATTGATGACCTAGTATTGGATAATTTGGCAGACAAGGTCCTTTTGGGGTGTGTGTGTGTGTGATTTTAACGCAAGAATTGGTCCACATGACTCTTCCTTAGATGGGGGCTGGTAGTAGAACAGGGTGGTGAGCAGATTCGCTCCCACTATCCACATCTCTCCAAAGCTAGCAAGGCAAATTTGGCTGGTTCCCAGTTAGTAGCAATGGCCAGAAGACTTCATCTTCATATCTTGAATGGGACCACTTCAGGAGATCACCCAGGAGAATTTACTTTCATGGCGGGGGCGAGGTGTAGTAGCACTGATTCTATTTTGGTCAGTAACAGCTTGCTCCCTTTGGTTAAAAGCCTGCAGGTGACCTGGAGAGTGACCATTTACCTCTTCTCCTGCAGATGGACTTAGTATCCCAACAAGTCCACCTTAAAAAGTTGCCTAAATCAAACATTGAACCCTCCAAAGTGAGGGATGCTGGGCTAAATGGACCCTCTGTCTCAATCAAAAGGCCAAGGAAATGTTGGCTGGGGAACACATGGTAGCTTGGCACAGGGCCATTATGAACTACTCTACAGGAACCGACTTCTTGCTCCCTTATGAACAAATTTTACAGGGTTTGAAACCCTTGCTGATAAGGGGGACCAGTGCACAGGGTAACCGTGTAGTTAGGTCCTCTAAAGGGTGGTTTGATGGGGAACAACTTGGCCCTCTTTTGGAAGTTAATAGCTAGAAATACTTTCAGGGATTCTTCCCCATTAGTTTCATTCATATCGGCGAATGAGCTATACTTTCGGAAATTATATGCAGACTCCTCCCACCAAGTTCTATTGCCCAAATTGGACAGTATATCATTATGGCCCCGGTCTCGGCAGACAAAGTGAAATCACTTATGAATCAGCTGAAAAGCAGTAATGCTCCTGGCACTGATAGCATTCCTCCAGAGCTGCTAAAACAGAATGTTGATATTTGGGCCGCAGTGCTGGCCTCTCTCTTTACCAATATAGACTCCACAGAGCACATTCCAGAGGACTGGAGGAAGGCTATCAAAGGTCCATTTTATAAGAAAGGTGTGTGGGATGATCCAGCTAATTACAGACCTATTTATTGTGTATCATCAGCAAACTTTGTGCAAGCCATCTTATAGTCAAACGTAAATGCTGGGTTGAACAAGAAAAGTTAATTGCAGAGGAGCAAGCTGTTTTTAGGGAAGGAAGTTCCAGTCTAAGCCAAGTTATGATCATGCAGCACCTGATAGAGAAATATGTGGCTAGTAACCCTGGATTACTGTGTAGTCTTTATTGACCTAAAAACTGCCTTTGATTCCCTTTCTAGGGCAAAACTGTGGGAGAAACTTGAGGGTACATCCATTGACTGCAGGTTACTGTATTTGATTTGTGCCTCGTATACCGATACTGTGCATTTAAAGTGAGACGCTCTAGGAATGGGCACCACTCTAACCTGAATCCAACTGGCAAAGGGGTTAAACAGGGATGTGTCCTGGCTCCCATTTATATAAACAGCCTTGTTGAATTTATGGACAATCCTCCAACTCTAGGAAATCGCAGGGTTCCTCTGCTCTTGTGTGCTGATGATATGGTCATCTTATCAAGCACCCCAGTGGGACTTAGAAGGGCCATGAAGAGGTTTAGCCTCTTCTGTGATAACAACCAGCTGGCGTTGAACTACCATAAAACAAAGGTTCTATCCTTTGGCAGGAGACCCAAAAACAGGGTGTGGAGTATCAATAGATCAATAGATACAGGATAGAACAGGTAACTGTTTATAAATACCTTGGGCTTATGTTGCAATCGAGAGCTGCCATAAGGCACAGGGTGCTGGATTCAGAGAGCAAAGTGATATTAGTCCATCTTCATATGTTATAGCTACAAAGGATAAGAAGTATACAGTTGTGCCGGCCAAATGTCTTTCATTATTAGAGCTCTCAAAGCAGAGAAGGGCCTTCTTCTCAGCTAGATGGAGAGTGCTTCCCTCAACAGTACTCGAGGGCCATTTGAAAAGGATTCCCATCTCCGAAAGGGTGTGCCCCTGTGGTTAGGGGGAGGCAGAGTCAACAGAGCATGTTTTATTCCGTTGCTCATTTCATTGGGGGATATGCGGGAAGTTTATTCTTCCTTTAACCGAGAAATGGTCAGGTCTTTCGGAAGCAGAGATGGCTAAGCTGCTTCTCTTGGGGATTAACCCACGGACTGCAGTGCAATGTGCTTGTTTTCTGGCTGCAGCCCATAAAATTGGTAATGTCATTGTGAGAAATGAGGAAAGCTTTTAATGTTTTCTTTGTCTCTTCTTCAGTAGGTTATGGTCACAAAGTTTAGATTTCTATGCCTAACTTTGTTATCTAATAATGTAGTACTGGTGTATTATTATTATTGTATTCCTTTGTATGTTTATGCTGCTCTATGACCGTAACATTGGCACTTCATCATCCATTCCATTCAGAGGTGTAACTAGGGTATGGCAGCAGGGGGCATGAGCCCTGGGGCTCCATAAGGTGGGGGGCGCCGTTGGCATGGTGCCCCGCCCCCGCCCACAAATTTGCAACCCCCCCATGCCCCGAGCCTGGAGGCGCGCTGGCATCTCCCCTCCCAGCCTGCTGCTCGAGTACTTAAAGTGCCCGAGCGGCAGCCCCAGGGAAGGAAGCCACCACCGTGCCCCCGGCTCTGCAAACTGCAGGGGCACCTTAAAGTTGCCAGCTTTTCCTGGCTGCCACAGCGCTGGCACTTTAAGGCCACTTTAAGGCACTCTGTCACCCTCAATTGCATGGTTGGCGCCACCTCCTCTCCCCACCCCTTGCGGCCTCCTCCTCCTGTCTCCCCCCTCCTCTGAGGTGTGACTGGACCACTCGGAATGGTAGAGGCCACCGTCACTCGGGGAGCCACCACTGCCACCTCCTCAGCGCCTCACTCGCCACCCAGCCGCCGCTTTTGCCCTGACATCTTGCCTCCCTCCCCTTCCCCTGGGCCACCTGGTATATGAGTTATTTATTTATAATCACGAGCCCACCATGTCCACGACAGCCCAGAGGTGCGGGACAGCCGGCAGAACTGGCTGCATTTCCCTGGCTGGGTCTGGTTTTTTTTTGTTTGTGTGTGTTTATGTCTGTTTGTGTTTGTGTGTTGGCTCTGCAGACATATGGCAGCAGAAGCCACACCCCGCAACATCATGACGTCACGACATTGTGACGTCATGATGTTGCATGCGGGGGGGGGGTGCAGTTTCATTGTGTGCCACGGGTGCAATTTTGTCTAGATACGTCCCTGATTCCATTCGTACCATCCATTCCCAGCTTCTGCTAGACGTTCATTGCACCAGTCTTTATCATCGCAGCATAGGTATTCATACTTCAGGCCTTCTAGTATTTCTGTGGTACCACACTGAGCGGATGCAGTTGGCTGGCAGCTTAGTATTCTTTTGTGATCGTTCCGACCTAAAATGGCAGGGAGGAGAAAGAAGAAGCCGAAAAAAGGAAGAATTGTCATTTTCCAGATGATGAGACTTTCCAATGTCTATCCACATTTCATTCCATTGACTCCTCAGTACAGACTCCTGTAAGACGTACCAATCTTAGAGGACAGCAGAGTCCCCTGCTGAGTAGTGCTTTTAACTTAGGACTCAAGCACCAAGGAGTTTAACCAGGCATAAGAACAGCAAACTATTCATTGGACCCAGGCATACAATATTGGCTGTGGACCCACTGGGCCAATACGATACCAGTGATGGTGTCTTCTCTTTCCATATACTAGGTTCTGTTCCTTTTCCTCTCCTGAAGAAGTGATGAATGGCCTACCAATATGATGCTAAGGGTAGTGTTTTTCCTTGGAAACCTTTGTGTCAATTCATTGACTTTTCCAACTATGAGCACAATCCTAAACTGGAGTTAGGCTGGCCTAACTGAGTTTAGGATTGCGCCCTAATTGATATGTTATGGTTTCTGTATTGCTCACCATAACCGCACCCTGTACTCAATGGCAGAATTGCCCCACCATGTGGCTCCTGTTCCATTCCTTAATAGCCTGACTCCTTCTGTTCTGCAGTCTCACTATTCTCAATAGGCTATTGAGTGGCAGAATTCTTGGCACCAATGTCCTCTTTGTTGACTTAAAAGATCCATATCCCTAAATCTGAGTGTAGGTTTTTCCTCTAATCTCTGAGCATTGCACCTCAGCATGTTTTTGGCCACTGAACTTCAGATGTGTGCTAAGAAACAGTGAATCTTCAATGATAGAAGCACGGATGTATTCATTGGGGCATTTCATTGTGGAGTCCCATTTTGTTGTGCTTTTCCCAAGCACAAGTGGCCTCGTTGCGAGGAAGCGTGAGGTGAGACGAAGGGTGAGCTGAGACAAGCGAGTTACGCATCTGGGCGAGTTGAGCAGCAGAATGAGGAAGCCAGGGCCCCAGACTCTTTAAGAACAGACATATCCATGCAATCAGGCAGCCAGCAGTGGGGTGGGGGCTATCCAGTGTTTTGCACAGAGTGCCACAGATATGATTATATGCCTCTGGGGTATAATTCATCAGTGCGTCCTCAATGCAAGGAGCTCCTAGCACTCAGGGAACAAGTCTGCTCCCTACAGGCCTTAGGACGCAGTCCTAAGCAATGCCAGACTGGCGAGGCTGAAGGGCCAGGTCCATATTCTAGCACTGCTTAGGACATGCTGGAGCCTCCCCGCGGCAAGGGAGCATTCTCTCCCATACTTTAGGGCAGGCTCCAGCCTCCCCTATGGGCACTTCGTATCTGCACCCTCTATTTAGTGGGCGCAGGTCCGAGAAGACCGCGTGGTCCAAATTGGGGCCGTGTGGCCTCCCAAACGGTGTAGGATTTGGCCATATGGCCGAACCCTGGACCCGCCCATGTTGTGCCGACACTGCGCTGATGCTGTGTGGTCCATAGGATTGTGCTGCCCATTGCGCACAATGGCCTCCAGGCAGCGACCCAGGACCCTCACAGCCTCTTCACTTTGGAATGGTAGAGAGAGATAGAATTGAGTGTCATCAGCATATTGGTGACACCCCACTCCAAACCTCCGGATGATCTCCCCCAGTGATTTCGTATATGTATTGAAGAGCATGGGGGATAGAACAGAGCCCTGAGGCACTCCATATTGTAAGGCCAAAGTGTCAAGAAGGTGTCCCCCAGCATCACCATTTGGGACCTGTTAGCCAGGAAGGAGTGGAACCATTTTAGAGCGGTGCCCTTTACCCCCAGATTGGCTGGCCAATCCAGAAGAATACTATGATCAATTGTATCAAAGGCTGCTGAGAGGTCAGAAAGGACCACTAGTGATGCCTTTCCTTTATCTAGTGCACGGTGAAAGTCATCCTAGAGCAGTGGTCAGGGAACAGGGGTAAATTACCCCAAATGGGGTAAAAATGAAATTCGTGGGGGTAATGGACAGATAGGAGTATGCCCCGCCCCCTTTTCCCCATCCTTCCTTCATGACTAACATTCTCTCTTCTGACCAATGGAAAGTTCCTCTCACACTTGATGGATTTCCCTTGCTTCCAATAGGAGATTAGAAGCAGCAAGGTACTTGGCCCCCAATAGGCAGCGTTCCCCTCCCTTCTCAGGTGGCAAAGAAGGCCGTGGTTATTGATCCCGCTGCTGGTAGAGGGAGAAGGAAGCAACAGCAGAGAAAATGGCAGCCGTGGCTGCATCTGTGGCGGTGATGGGGCCAAGCCTATTCCGGGCAGCAAGGCCCGCGCAGACCCACTCCCGGCTGGCACTCAGACAGCCGTGGAGTTGGCGGTGCTTGATGCCAGGGAAGAGTCTGAACCAGCTCCGGGTGGGGAGGCCAAGGAGCTGCCGCCATTGCCGCCACCCAGGAGCCAGGCAGGGATGCGAGACGTGCAGGCGTGGGGGAGGTTCTGGTGAGTGGCTGTGTGTGCATGTGCCCGCTGGCATGTGTGTGTGTGTTGAGAGGACTTCTGTGGACGTGCCTCTTTGCTTGTGAGCAGCTAGGGCTCTCCCTGGGTTTGCCTTGTCTTGCTGTCCCAAGGAGCGGGGCGGGTGGGCGAGCAAGCAGGGGGAGGGCTGGGGTGCCTGTGCCTGTGCAGGGAGTCAGGGACACAAAGAGAGGCAGGAGGCAACGAGGCAAGGCAAACAGCAGAAAACAAAAACAAAATCAGAACTGCTGTTGCTGGCCTCTGTGTGTGTGTGTGTGTGTGTGTGTGAGAGAGAGAGAGAGAGAGAGAGAGCCAGCCAGCCAGCCCCAATCTGAATTCATTATAGAGAGAACTCTTAAGTCCAAGCACCTAAACCTGTTGTCAAAAAGGTAAGCTAGTTTTAACCCAGAAGGGTTGAATTCTATTCTCTCAAGGTCTGCAGGTGTACCCAAACTCTTTACAACTTCATATTTACATAGCATTATTAATTAAGCTCATTAATTAATCAAATAAAAAGCAATGGGTTCCAATATGTAATTTTTTTTCTTCTGTTCTGGCGGGGGGGGGGGTTAATGTCAAGGGGGTAATGTCAGCATATCTAAATATATTTTGGGGTAAAAGGTAAAAACGTTCCCTGACCCCTGTCCTAGAGGGTGACCAAAGCTGTCTCTGTCCCAAAGCCTGGTCTGAAGCCAGATTGAAAGGGGTCAAGAAAACTGATGCTACCACCCATTCAATCACCTTCCCTAAGAAAGGCAGGTTGGAAATTGACCATACCAGTCAGTCTCCTTGCTTTTAAAGAGTGATCAGAAGTTGCCAGCCTAAAGCTCACAAGATAGTGATTTGTCCAAGATAGAGGAGTAATCTTAGTCTTCTCCATAGCCAACCCACTATCCCTATGTCCACCAGTGAACACCAGGTCCAGAGTGTGACCTGCCACGTGTGTGGGAGAAGAGATCCACTGAGATAGGCCCAAAGTAGTCATGGCAGCCATGAAATCTTGAAAGGCTGCTGTCTCAGGGGCATCAGCATGGACATTGAAGTCCCCCAGCACTAACAGGTGTGAGGAATCCAATGCCACATTCGAGATCACTGTGGACAGCTCAAGTAGGGAGACCGAGGGGCCACAAGGAGAATGGTATACCAGTAGAATATCTAACCTGTCTTGGCCCTGTAGTGTTACATGAAGACATTCCGAGCCAGCACCTGGTTGGACAGGGTGCTTAGAGAAGTAAAGGGAATGGAGTCCCGGAGAATCTGGGGGCTTGAGCTCTGTCAAATGGAGACTTCTGGGGACTTGCAGGCTTCATCCCACCCTCAGATGGGCAGCTCCTCAGCTGCTGGGGAAGAGTCTCAGGGCTGAAGGATATCAGTCTGGAATAGAGGGAAAAATCCCCCACAAGGGACCTCTTGTACTGAAACGGGATGATGACCAGATTACCAATAAATCAGACTCAGACCGGAGAGGGTTCTGATCCAAAGTTTGATTTTCAGCTGCAAGACATTTCGGCTGAGCTCTGTGTGAGCTGGGAAAGTCAACCAAAAAGCCCCGAGAACACCGTTACATGGCTTTTTATAGACATTTCAAAACAAGCTAATAAGCTTAGCAACAGCATGGCAACCGTATCTTTGCTCCTTTCTCTTGTCTGGCTAGTTTCATCCTGTTGTTACTCTGTGGTCAACTTGCCCTTGCACAAGGTTCTTTTCCCAAGCGTTTCTCAGTCCTGCCTGTGTTATCTGGAGACTGTAAGGACAACACCTGTATTTTTCTTAGCTGTGCATTCCTTGCTGAATTCTGGGACCTGTGCCCAACTTCTTTCTGTATCTAGCTCAGTCCAAGCAAGCTGTGTTTACAGAAGCAGAAGTACGATTAAATCCTAACCAATATATTTGAGTCCTAACCAGCCACTATCCTCAGACTTGGAGCTACAGGCTTAAAGCTTATACAGAAGCAAAGAAGCATTATATTTTATGAATCACTATCGTCCTGCAACAGTACCAGTGACAGGCTGGCATCCAGAGCGCAATCCTAAACTGGAGTTAGGTCGGCATAAGCTAAACTGTGTTTAGACTGCTCTCAGAGTCAGGGAGGATGGCTCACATCTGTGTGCTGGCCTCTCTGGCTCCAAGAGTGATCCAAACATACTTTACTGTGCATACATATCCTTGTGCTGGCCAAACATTGCTGGCTTCGCTTCTGCCAGCCTAACTAAGATTAGTATTGTTCCCTCAGTGGCCATCTACATTAAAGAAGGGGGAGAATCCAGTAGGGTAGAAATTAAAGGCTGGTCAGACTCCAACATAGAGCTACTGTGGGTTAAACTAGCAGGCCCAAAAGGTGATGTAATACTGGAGGCGTGCTATCGTCCTCCAGATCAAAAACTCAAAGGGGACCTTGAAATGAGGGAACAAATCAGGGAGGCATCAAAGAGGGACAGGATTGGAACCATGGGGGACTTCAATTACCCTCATATCAACTGGGTTAACTCATGCTCTGGTCAAGAAAAAGAGACCAGATTCCTTTATGTTCTAGATGACTATGCCTTGGAGCAGCTAGTCATGGAGCACACCAGAGGACAGGTGACTCTAGATTTAATATTGTGTGGTACTCAGTACCTGGTTAGGGATGTAAATGCTACTGAGCCATTGGGGAACAGTGACCATGCAGCAATCTGTTTTGCCAAGCATGTTGGGCAAAGAGCGCTGAGCAAATTTGACACGAAATCCCTTTATTTCCGAAAGGCAGATTTTCCTCAGTTGAGGCGGCTAGTTAGAAAGAAATTGAAAGGGAAGGTAAAAAGAGTCCATTCTTTCAAGGTGTCAGGCTGCAGAGCCATTGCAGGCCTAAGGAATTTTGTAGCTTAAAAATTTAGCAAGGAGAGCCATTACTTGCAGTAATGCATCTCACCTGTAGGCTGTAGGTATGTGCTCTCCGGCATGTGAGCTATATACACCTGAAGCTGATTGCTTCTAGAGTAGGATATAAGCTGTACACTATGGAGCCATTGCTATGGAGTAGGACAGAGGCTGTTACCCTGTGTTAGTTAGCACTGTGAATATTGCTAAGTAAATGTTAGTGAAGTGCTCTGTTATTAGGAAGTGAGAACTCTCTGTGTGTGAGAAGTGAATCTATCTTATGTATCTCAGTAAGTTATGGACTGTGTGCAAGTCTACTGAGAAGCTATTTGGAACTGCTTATCTATGCCTAAAACATCCAAGGCTGCTGCTGTTATCTATTTGTATATCCTTTGACCTGGACTGTTGAATTTTTACAGACCTATGCTACCTGCTCCACCCTTTATGGATTTTATCCTCTTAATACAAGCGTCAACTTAAAAGTACCATGCGTTGTTTGTTTTTTATTTTTTGGTGGGAAACAATTTGCTAATGTGCTGGGACATCCGCTTAACTCTGCTAGTGTTTTGGCTGTCTAGAAGTCTAGTTATTTTCAAGCCAATCATAATACAAGGCTGCATGGAGGCTGTTTGAAACAACCATAGTAGAGGCCAAGCGGGCATGTGTACTATGTAGAAAAAAGGGCTCGATTAGGCCCAGGAAGGTGCCCCCATGGCTAACGAATAAAGTTAGAGAAGCTGTAAAAGGCAAGGAAGCTTCCTTCCATAAATGGAAGTCTTGTCCCAGTGAGGAGAATAAAAAGAACACAAACTCTGGCAAAAGAGATGTAAGAAGGTGATATGGGAGGCCAAGAAATACTTTGAGGAATGCATGGCCAACAACATAAAAAACAATTTCTTGCCAATTGCAACTTGTCCCTTAAAATTGCCATGGTGCCAGAGGGTTGGAGGATAGTGAATGTCACACCAATCTTTAAAAAAATAAAGGAAGGCTAGGGGACCTGGGAAACTACAGGCCGGTCAACTTAACCTCTGTTATTTTATCAGAGGTTTATTTAACCTCTGATTTTATCAAAGATAAAATCTTAAAGCACATAGAAGAACAAGTGCTGCTGAAGGAAAGTCAGCATGGCTTCTGTAAGGGTAAGTCTTCCCTCACAAAACTTTTAGAATTCTTTGAAAAGGTTAACTGGCATGTGGATGCTGGCGAACCTGTGGATATTGTATATCTGGATTTTCAGAAGGCGTTTGACACAGTCCCCCACCAAAGGCTACTGGCAAAAGCTCACAGTCAGGGAATAAGGGGCAGGTCCTCTTATGGATTAAAAATTGGTTGGGGAGTAGGAAGCAAAGAGTGGGGGGGGCGGTCAACGTACAATTTTCACAATGGCAAGAGTTGAAAAGCGGAGTGCCCCAAAGACCTGTCTTGGGATCCTTGCTTTTCAACTTGTTTTTAAATGACCTGGAGACAGGCATAAGCAGCGAGGTGGCCACATTTGCAGATGACACAAACCTTTTCTGGGGCGTGAAAATCTGACGGGATTGTGAAGAGCTCTGGAAAGATCTCTCGAAACTGGAAGAATGGGCAGCCAAATGGCAGATGATTTCAATGTAGACAAGAGTAAAGTGATGCACATTGGGGCAAAAAATCAAAATTTCAACTATAAGCTAATGGGTTCTGAGCTTTTGGTGACAGATCAGGAGAGAGCTCTTGGAGTGCTCAATGAGAGAGTCGACCCAATATGTGGCTAATCGCGGCAGCGGTAAAGAAGACCAATTCCAGACTTGGGATAATTAAAAAAGGAGTTGAGAATAAAACAGTCAATATTATTATGACAATGTACAAATAGATGGTAAGGCCACATCTGCAGCACTATGTACAGTTCCGGTTGCCACACCTCAAAAAAGATATAGGGGAACTAGAGAAGGTGCAAAAGAGAGCAACCCAAATGATTACGGGGCTGGGGCACCTTCCATATGGGGAAAGACTACAGCCTTTGGGGCTCTTCAGCTTAGAAAAAAAGCGCCTGAGGGGGGACTTGATTGAGACAAACAAAATTATTCATGGGAGGGATAAAGAGGATAGAGGGAGGTTCTTTTCCCTCTCTCACAATACTAGAACCAGGGGACATCCACTAAAACTGAGAAGAGATAAAAAGAAATACTTTTTTTACCCAGCGGATAATTGATCTGTGGAAGTCATTGGCACAGGAAGTGGTGATGGCCTAGATGCCTTTAAAAGGGGACTGGACAGATTTCTGGAGGAAAGGTACATCGCAGGCTACAGGCCATGATTGTTAGTGCAACCTCCTTATGTTATATAGGTAGGCTACCTCAGAGTGCTGGATGCAGGAGAATGGCAATGAGATGCTCAAGATGCCTTAAGGCATCTGGTGGGCAGCTGCGAGATGCAGGAAGCTGGACTAGTTGAGCCTTTGGCCTGATCCACTGGAGCTCTTCTTATGTTCTTATCTGGATTATTTCCACAAAGACTACCAATTGTACAGGGCAAAGAGAAGAGGAAAAATATACTGGGTATACTGCGGTGAACTGCTCATGAGACGTACCATGGGAAAAATTAAGGAATACCACTCACCTATCTCCTGACCAAAATGGATGTCCTTCCAGAGCACAAGTTGTTGGACCAACTGCTTCAGGTGGGACATTAACTTTCCATTTCATCATATAAACCTCTAGGAAGAAGAGGGGTCCCAAAGATGGCATTGCTTCCATGTTTTTCCTTTTGGTGGCTATGAATTCCCCAGTGTGGTCAGTGACAGACATGCAGCCGCATCAAATGCCTGAGTGCTGCATGCTGTGGTGGAGGTGGTGGGCATCGTGGAGGCCAACCAGAGCTAAGTCAGAAACGTGCCTCTGGTAGGCATTCTGGTTCCCTATGGGTCTCCTCGGACCCATACCAGCTATTTTGCTGGTGTATGTCCGAGAAGGGCAAGGTGGGTTAGAAACTGGGGATAAGATCTGGTGTGCACCTTTGCCCAAAGATCTACCCCTCCAGCACATTCTGCACTGCTGCTCTCCCAAGACCTAACGCCAGAACCTCCCTGAACCTCCCACTCCTCACACACCTTTGTTGCCAAATTACCAACCCGAATGGTGCCTTTGGGAGCCATTGGCATGTGCAAGTCACCACTGACATTCTGGCATGGATGGCATTCCAGCTTTTGCCCACCTCAAAGGGCCTTTTGCTGCCAGAATGCAGGTGCTCGCAGTTCAAGGCCCAGATAGGAATGGGCTCTATTTTCCCACGCATCATAATTCAACTCAAAGAAGCAGTAAACTCTTCTTACCCTTCGAAACTCTGAGGACATGGCAGGTTTCTCCAGGTTGAGCCTCGCAGACACTACTCCAAATCACAAGTTGCTTTGGGTCCATCTTCTTGTATGTTGTACAGGACAGCGAATTTGCTGGGAAAGACAAATCCTCATGATTATAACTGAAGCAGTCCTCCGCCTTGCATGATGGTCACTTTTCTAAGCTTGGTAGGCATTTGGTTTGCATTTCCATATTATAAGCCTCAGTGGATCCCTTCGATCCTAAATGAGGCATGTGAAATGTTCAGAAACAGCTCTCCATTGGCAAGACCCCTGTCCTTCTAGCCAAGTTGAAAGTCGGCTGTGATTTCACTAACTGCTCACAAGCCATGCAGCTGTGTTGGCAAAACAGGGGAAGTCACCTTGGCTGTGACATAGGAGCTGTACATTGATGGAATGAGGAGGAACAGAAAGAGTCTAGTCTCCAGAAGAGAAATGGGAACATGGAGAAAAGGGCGTGAAGGAATAGTGGGAGGCAGAATGAGATTCACCTACAAAATCAGAGTGGATTGGTTTTTGTGGGAAGAGATTTACTCTTGAGGTCCTGGGTCCTTCTATTACCAAACACAATGGCATCCATCTATCTATCTATCTATCTATCTATCTATCTATCTATCTATCTATC
>JAJKFI010034469.1:0-20317 GCA_029204185.1 Lerista edwardsae | reverse complement strand
CCTAGTTAATAATAATAATAATAATAATAATAATAATAATAATAATAATACATGTATTTATATACCGCCTTTCTTAAGATCACTAGATTTCTCTAGTGATTACAACTCAAGGCGGTTTACATAGGCAGACTTTTCATAAACCCGAAGGTTTTTACAATTTACAGAAATGTTCTGTCTTTCAAGAACTACACACATTTAGATCTTCCTTTCTGGATTTAGCCTTCTTTCTTTAGCCACCCGTCTGTCTTCTGTTGGCTGATGCTTCCCTGCTCACACCAGAGACGCAGCTGACCTTCAGCACACTCCTCCTCCCACGAGGCAGCTGAAGCTCAGCTTTTAATCAGCCACAGTTTCCAAGGTCTGCCGCTCTCAGAGACTTCCTGCAGTCCCGAGCTCACGACCTTGAGATCTTCAGGTGTTATCTTCGGGCAAACGGAGGCATTAACCCTCTCGGCTAAATCTTCTGCCCCAAGCTTCATTTGATGCCATCCAGACCAACAGGATGCTGCATGTCATTTTAGTAGACCTACTATAGAATGGTCACAGACTATGTCTCATATTCACAAGAACTTTCTTGCTTTTCAAGAGATACAGGAGAAATCTCGTGCTTCACTATGACAAATAATGTTGCTTTAAAGTAGGACCCACATCATTTAAGATTCCAGCAATAAAAGGAACGAACCTTGTGGGAGGAAACCTAGTTAACCCACTGATGGGGGGGGTGTAACTCCCTTTCCCAGGTGTAGCTGCCACTGCCACCAGCCCAGGCTCAACACAACAAAGGGAGCTCCTGGGCAAAAATCCCTCTTAAAAGAAAGCCAAATAACAGAAGTAAAAAACCCAATTTTATTGACATATATTAAGAGTTATAAATAAACTACAGAGGCTCTGTACCACAAAACCTGAATATTAAAATGACAATAATCAACCCCTTTGTTTATAACTTAACTGAGAGGAACTCAAAGGACAAAAACAAACAAAAAAAATCCTATAGGATTTTTACCTTACTGACTGACTACAACCAGCTTCCACAGCACATAGTGAGGCTAACCTTCCCTGAGAGCAGCCAAAGGGGTCTGTTCCCTGAGGCTTTTAACTTTATATCAATGAACTAATCACCCCCACCTGAGCCATTTACACTTGAGTAGTTCTCTCCCAACTAACCAGGTTCACATGAGACCACAATTTCATGACACCCACAAAGAACAACAACGTGTACATCTTCCCTTTACACTTTTCTAGAGAACTCACCACAGTTCCAAACACAGGGAAAATCAACTTCCACAAAGATCGATATAGTGAATTGCAGGCTTCAAGGAAGTGCAGCAATGCTAAGCTCTGTGCTCACACAAAATCTCTTCATGCACAACGATCCTGCAAGGGAAGTCTGAAAGGAAAGGCATTTCTAGGAGCACTTAAAGGCGAGGCTGGGGGCGATCCTGCAAGGAGGGAGGGAGGTCTGCATTTCTAGGAGCACTTAAAGGAGAGGCTGGGGGTGATCCTGCAAGGGGGAGAGGGAGGTCTGCATTTCTAGGAGCACTTAAAGGAGAGGCTGGGGGGGCGATCCTGCAAGGGGGAGAGGGAGGTCTGCGTTTCTAGGAGCACTTAACAGAGAGGCTGGGGGACGGAGCAAACAACAACAACAACAAAAAACAAAGCCAGCGATGAGTGGGCGGAACCAGCCCTAAGGTTAGGTTCTGGAACGCATGTTCCGGTGCCTTCCCCCTCCATGTCACCACTGCTCCTCTCCCTTGCTGCTGTAGCCAGTAAGCAACGCCAAGATGTTGCTTTTCCCTGTGAGGATTGGCTAAAATGGTGAAGGAGAGGAGTGATTTCCACTGCAAGGTAAGGCTTCTTTCAAAACTTAAGAGCTTTGCCCTCCCTTAGATTTGCCTCTGCTTGCAATTGAAATTCAAATTCAAATGGGTGGGAAATGGCCCTGTTTTCTGGTCCAATTAACAAACGGAGCCACACACAAAAAAACCACGAAGTGCAAAGCAAAAAACACACACACCAACACGAAGTGAAAAGCAAAAAAAACCCGAAGCAAAAAAACAACGAGCCAGCAATGAGTTAAGTGGGCGGAGTCCACTAATTGTAACAACCGGAACGCCTAATTGTAACAACCGGAACGCCGTTCCGGGGCGTTCCGGCTGCATGACATCACTGCTTCCGTGCATAATTTTGTATGTCTCAATCATGTCCCCTCTCAGGAGCCTTTTTTCTAGGCTGAAGAGCCCCAAACGCTGCAGTCTTTCTTCATAAGGGAGGTGCGTACATAATTCCAAGTACGGCCTTACCATCGATTTGTACAATGGCATGATAATATTGGCTGTTTTATTCTCAACCCCTTTTTTAATTACTCCAAGCATGGAATTGGCCTTCTTAATTGCTGACGCACACTGGGTCGATACTTTCATTGAATTGTCCACCAGCAACCCAAGATCTCTCTCTTGAGCTGTCACAGACAACTCAGAACCCATTAGCCTATAGGTGAAGTTTTGGTTTTTTGCCCCAATGTGCATCACTTTAAACTTGTCTACGTTGAAACGCATCTACCATTTGGCTGCCCATTCCCCCAACTTGGAGAGATCCTTCTGGAGCTCTTCAACAATCTCTTCTGGTCTTCACTACCCAGCAAGGTTTTGTGTCATCTGCAAACCTGGCCACCTCGCTGCTTATCCCTGTCTCCAGGTCATTTATGAACAAGTTGAAGAGCACCAGCCCCAAGACCGCTTTTCACCTCTCTCCATTGTGAAAATTGCTCAATGACACCCACTCTCTGCTTCCTGGCCCTCAACCAATTCTGGATCCATAAGAGGACGTGCCCTCTTATTCCCTGACTGTGAAGTTTCTTCAGCAGCCTTTGGTGGGGGACTGTGTCAAACGCCTTCTGAAAATCCAGGTATATGATATCCACAGATTCACCCACATCCACGTGCCTGTTGACCTTTTCAAAGAAAAGAGAATTGGGAAATTTGACATTTCAAAAGCAACAGGAATGAAAGCAGGGTAGACACACACTTTTGACAGCAATACAAATGCTGGGGGAACACAAGTATATATGAGTATATGTTGAGATCTCTCTTGTATTCCATGAATGGTGGCTCCAGCTTTGGAGAGCCCTGGGGCAAAAATCCTGCAAGCGGACCCAACGCTATGCTGACCCCTTGTCTTCAAAAGCTTGACTGCATGCTAGCCTCTCCCCACCATACCTGGGAGCTGGACAGTGTGTGGGCGACAATCCTCCATCAGCACTGCCACTGCTACAGGAGCACTTGCATGACCTCTTCCCCACCGCTTCCCAATCAGCCGGCAAGCAAGGCTGTGTCCCATGTGGAGGCTTATCGAGGGAGAAATAGTGCCACGGACGGTTCTCTTTCTCTCCCAAGGCGCTGATGCCCCACAGCTCAGCACAGCTTTGAGGGAAAGGACATCCTGGAATTGGAAAATGACACTGGGGGAAGAAGACTGTAGGCTGCCGCTTCTTCTCCACAATTACCAAAGAAGCACATTACAGGGACAGGGGCCAAGTTAGGCTAGTACAGTGGTGCAAACTAGTTTTCAGGGGCTCATGAAGACCTTGGGGCAGCCGTCTAACAAAGCTGGCACCACCCTCTTGGAAGCTTCATTTTGGCTAGGGAGGGGGTTCCCCATTGAACTGCCACTTCCTCAGTGCTTGTGGCTGTTGGAGACACATGGAGTGACTTGTGCTAGAGTTCCAAGCTGCCTCCTGACATCCTAGACTGTGTAGGGACTTCGGGTTCAGATTCAAGATCCGTGCACTTCTGATCCCAAATAATGGATCATCTTTACAGGAACAGGAGAAAAATCCATGAAATTTGTGCCACAGAACAGGAGGAAACTGGTCTTTTCTGAAAACAATAGGTCCTGCTGGGAATAATGGTTTGAAAGAGACGGATGTTGTGCAACATGCGTTGTGGGGGGGGGGTCATGATGACCCTGGGAAATCTTATTGGCAGAAACCATAAGGATGAAGTGGGACTTTCCAATATCTTGAATAATTAGGGTAATACATATTTAGGATGGGAGTGTATGGTGGGTAATGATGCACTCTTGCCATCTCAAGGCATGTTTTGAAAGATTGACGAGCAGGGAAAGAGATTCTGAGATCGCTTAGCTGCTTGAGCACACTGAATATTCTGGTTTGTGTGGGATGGGTTTCAATCAATGCTGTTCAGCTAATTTGGTGTGGTTATTTGGAGATTCAGCAATGATCAATCAATACCTCAGTGTCGGAAGCAATGCTTCAGTGTGAGGGAAATTAGCCTTGCTGTGGTCTCGGGGTGTGTGTGTGTGTGTGTCAGTGTGTGATGCAGTCTCTCCTGCACCTCTTTCCAAGCAGGCATGCCATGCCTTTTATGTGCATGCCTAGGTTGAAGAGTCATGTATATACTGGGGAAAAGTACACAGGGGAAAGTAAGGTAACTGTGAAAACCATACAAAATTTGGCTTGCCCACCTTGATCAGCAGTGGCATAGAGAAGCCCATTCTGTTCTGTGCAATGTTGTTCTCAGTGCTGAAACAACCATTGATCTCAAGACTGAAACATCACTTAGACACAAAGCATTCAGAACATTCTAAAAAGGATGTGGTGTTCTTTCAACTTTCAAAAGTGTGATTTCTTAAATCTATGACTTCATGTTCTGCTTAATGACATCACTTCCGGCCCCAGGACTTAGGGGGTCCCAACAGGTGCAAAAAAGGTTGGGCACCATTGGCTATTATGATCAACAGGACACTTGACCAATTGGCTAGACGCAATGCACCCACTGTACTTTATAATGAGGTACAATGTGCTTGGAACAGGCTGTTTGTGGGTTTCGGTGTGCCCTGACTGTGTTCCTGATACAGTACATGGAAGCTTTCTTGGTATCCTTGGCATGGTACCCTGATCTATCTTGTTTGCTAATCAAATGTCAAGGATGTTGTAGTTTCAGCCACATTTTGCATTCTGGATTATTTTGGTCAGCGTTTCTCAAAGTCACGACCCACTAGGTATGTCTGGAGCCAATGTCAGGCGGGTTGCATTGTATCTAGGGAAGTCCTCCCTGTAGTCCTCCCTGCAGCCTTTCCCTTTCCAGACTGAGCAGTTTGCCCTCACCCCTGGGGAAACCCAAGGCCATTTGAAACACTGCAGTGAGCACCACAGGTGGCGGGGTTGAGCCTGATGCTGCGCACCTCACTGCCCGGCCACCCCAAATGTTATGCAGACATCCCTGCTGCGTGGGAGAGGTGCCCCTGGAGCCTGCCCAACCCCTTCCTGCACCCTCACAGAAAAGACGGGGGACAAGGGAGAATGAGAGGGTGGAGGGCAAAGGCAGGGGCCGAGAAGAAGCCTGCCCAGTGTGGTTTCCTGCGCTGGAATCCCTGACTGGCCAGGACTGAGGTAGTTTCCTGTGGCATCAAAGCACCTGCACGTTTGTCCTTCCCCAGAGTCAGGTGTCTGTATTCCCTGCTGCTTCTAGAATCCACAAGGCAGGCTTTCATGACATCACTTCTGGTGGGTCCTGGGCAGACTGTCATTCTGAAAAGTGGGTCCCTATGCTAAAAACATTGAGAACCACTGATTTAGGCAATTAGATACTGTTGTGAGCCATATTAATCTTTTCTTTTTTTGAAGCTGCTTGATCTGTATGTTGAAATAGCCGTGCGCAAATGGCTGTGTGAACCAAACAATGTGTGTCAGTTGGACTGGAACCAAGTTTCACTGACAAGACGGATCCACTATCAAAGGGCCCATTGAGCAATCTGACACTGTGGAATCAAAATACATCTTTTATAGTATTAGTCCTTATTATTATTAGCACCAGCATAGTAGCACTCACCAGTGGTCAGAGTAGACTTACCAGTGGGTCATGAGCCTATTTCAGGTGGGTCACCAAGCACCTTGCGCTGCCATATTGAAAATATGGGAAGATGAGATGCTGGAAAGGGAGAGGCTGTGTGGTTGTTTTGCTTGTGTCAACATTGTAAATAGGCTCTTTATTCTCTCTGATTCACTTTGCTGTTGGAAAATGGCTGACAAATAACCCAATTTCTTGCTTCAGTCTCTGGAAAGCAGCAGGCTCTTGTATCACTTGTTTCACTTGTATCACTCATTACATCACTTCTGGTGGGTCCCAGAGAGACTGTCCTTCTAGAAAGTGGGCCCCTGTGCAAAAACGTTTGGGAACCACTGTCTTAGCACCAGCATTGAGTATATTAGCCTCAGTATGGGACCAATGCTGCAGAAATGGCTAAGGCCTTATTAGCAAAGACCTTTGGGCTGCTGGGAAGGATTCGAGTTTGATCACTTTTGGAACAGCCACCACAGTTACTGTGACAAAATTCTGGATCATACCATTACAGACATTTTAATAATAATGGCACAACATCGACATATTTCCATTGTTGCAGGCACATGCGAAAATATGTTCCTATTTTTAACACTCTTGGATAGTCATCACAGGAGATGCTCATTTAGATGACTTCTCATTTGGCTTGCAATGAATTGCTTGCCCAGGTCAGTATGGAAGGAAAAGACTGGGGAACATCCTGGGACAAGACAAGTCCGCAGGGGGTGGAAAAAAACAGTGGTACCACTTGAACTGCAATTGTTGGCACTTAACTTCAAAAAGGTGAGAGAGCACTTCTAAAGAGACTTCTGGGTGCAAATTGATAAGAGTGAAGGAGCATCTGCTTCAATACATCCCTTAGAGCTGACGGTGTTAATGTTTGGACTCTGGGACCATTTTTGACGCTACAATTACATTACGAAAGGTTGCAAAATACCCCACCCAAGTGTAAACAAGTGTGAACCTTTCCTATGTTTTATCACTTTACCTTACCCATACCTATATATAAAATAAAAATTTTTAGGGGAAAAAAAAAGAATCTAGAGACCCCTCCCAGCCGCAGCACACAAGTAGTAGTAGTAGTAGGACTGCTTATATGCGACAAGTATGCATTTGCATCTGGCTGCTGAGATTGTGATCGCAAAGAAGCCGGCCAGTGGCCAGCAACAAAGGCTGCTGGCTGAGGTGCGAATTGCAATCCCTGGCTGCCTGGCATGTCACTCAAAAGGTCTTTGCGTATCAGCACTGACACTCGTGTCATAGGTTCACCATCACTGTTTGAGTCTTTCTACGATAGTTGGAGACCATAGCTTAAACCATCAGCAGGAAGATCCTGGCACAGATTGATGGTACATGGATGAGCCCAAGAAGGCTGCAGTGAAACTCCTGATCATTGCCTCTTGGAATATTGCTGGTTGGACCGGATGCCAAAGTCAGGACTATTCCTTTCTCCATAGGAACTATGATAAAATCCTGCTCCAGGAGACATGGACAGATAATGAAACCAGGTTGGTGGTTATCACTCTGATATTAATGGGGCAAAATCAGGGAGGCTTGAGATGAGACTGGGCATTTTGGTTTCTACCTCCTCTGGAGTTAGTTGCAGACAACTGCACTCTTGGGACTATCAAGCTATGGCCATTTGTCTTGAATTAGAAGATCTAATAGTCCTAGTGGTTAAAATCTATATCACGCTTTAGTACGCGAAGGCCCATATTAAAAATACTTGGTCTGCCATGGAGGGCTACATTGATGACCTAGTATTGGATAATTTGGCAGACAAGGTCCTTTTGGGGTGTGTGTGTGTGTGATTTTAACGCAAGAATTGGTCCACATGACTCTTCCTTAGATGGGGGCTGGTAGTAGAACAGGGTGGTGAGCAGATTCGCTCCCACTATCCACATCTCTCCAAAGCTAGCAAGGCAAATTTGGCTGGTTCCCAGTTAGTAGCAATGGCCAGAAGACTTCATCTTCATATCTTGAATGGGACCACTTCAGGAGATCACCCAGGAGAATTTACTTTCATGGCGGGGGCGAGGTGTAGTAGCACTGATTCTATTTTGGTCAGTAACAGCTTGCTCCCTTTGGTTAAAAGCCTGCAGGTGACCTGGAGAGTGACCATTTACCTCTTCTCCTGCAGATGGACTTAGTATCCCAACAAGTCCACCTTAAAAAGTTGCCTAAATCAAACATTGAACCCTCCAAAGTGAGGGATGCTGGGCTAAATGGACCCTCTGTCTCAATCAAAAGGCCAAGGAAATGTTGGCTGGGGAACACATGGTAGCTTGGCACAGGGCCATTATGAACTACTCTACAGGAACCGACTTCTTGCTCCCTTATGAACAAATTTTACAGGGTTTGAAACCCTTGCTGATAAGGGGGACCAGTGCACAGGGTAACCGTGTAGTTAGGTCCTCTAAAGGGTGGTTTGATGGGGAACAACTTGGCCCTCTTTTGGAAGTTAATAGCTAGAAATACTTTCAGGGATTCTTCCCCATTAGTTTCATTCATATCGGCGAATGAGCTATACTTTCGGAAATTATATGCAGACTCCTCCCACCAAGTTCTATTGCCCAAATTGGACAGTATATCATTATGGCCCCGGTCTCGGCAGACAAAGTGAAATCACTTATGAATCAGCTGAAAAGCAGTAATGCTCCTGGCACTGATAGCATTCCTCCAGAGCTGCTAAAACAGAATGTTGATATTTGGGCCGCAGTGCTGGCCTCTCTCTTTACCAATATAGACTCCACAGAGCACATTCCAGAGGACTGGAGGAAGGCTATCAAAGGTCCATTTTATAAGAAAGGTGTGTGGGATGATCCAGCTAATTACAGACCTATTTATTGTGTATCATCAGCAAACTTTGTGCAAGCCATCTTATAGTCAAACGTAAATGCTGGGTTGAACAAGAAAAGTTAATTGCAGAGGAGCAAGCTGTTTTTAGGGAAGGAAGTTCCAGTCTAAGCCAAGTTATGATCATGCAGCACCTGATAGAGAAATATGTGGCTAGTAACCCTGGATTACTGTGTAGTCTTTATTGACCTAAAAACTGCCTTTGATTCCCTTTCTAGGGCAAAACTGTGGGAGAAACTTGAGGGTACATCCATTGACTGCAGGTTACTGTATTTGATTTGTGCCTCGTATACCGATACTGTGCATTTAAAGTGAGACGCTCTAGGAATGGGCACCACTCTAACCTGAATCCAACTGGCAAAGGGGTTAAACAGGGATGTGTCCTGGCTCCCATTTATATAAACAGCCTTGTTGAATTTATGGACAATCCTCCAACTCTAGGAAATCGCAGGGTTCCTCTGCTCTTGTGTGCTGATGATATGGTCATCTTATCAAGCACCCCAGTGGGACTTAGAAGGGCCATGAAGAGGTTTAGCCTCTTCTGTGATAACAACCAGCTGGCGTTGAACTACCATAAAACAAAGGTTCTATCCTTTGGCAGGAGACCCAAAAACAGGGTGTGGAGTATCAATAGATCAATAGATACAGGATAGAACAGGTAACTGTTTATAAATACCTTGGGCTTATGTTGCAATCGAGAGCTGCCATAAGGCACAGGGTGCTGGATTCAGAGAGCAAAGTGATATTAGTCCATCTTCATATGTTATAGCTACAAAGGATAAGAAGTATACAGTTGTGCCGGCCAAATGTCTTTCATTATTAGAGCTCTCAAAGCAGAGAAGGGCCTTCTTCTCAGCTAGATGGAGAGTGCTTCCCTCAACAGTACTCGAGGGCCATTTGAAAAGGATTCCCATCTCCGAAAGGGTGTGCCCCTGTGGTTAGGGGGAGGCAGAGTCAACAGAGCATGTTTTATTCCGTTGCTCATTTCATTGGGGGATATGCGGGAAGTTTATTCTTCCTTTAACCGAGAAATGGTCAGGTCTTTCGGAAGCAGAGATGGCTAAGCTGCTTCTCTTGGGGATTAACCCACGGACTGCAGTGCAATGTGCTTGTTTTCTGGCTGCAGCCCATAAAATTGGTAATGTCATTGTGAGAAATGAGGAAAGCTTTTAATGTTTTCTTTGTCTCTTCTTCAGTAGGTTATGGTCACAAAGTTTAGATTTCTATGCCTAACTTTGTTATCTAATAATGTAGTACTGGTGTATTATTATTATTGTATTCCTTTGTATGTTTATGCTGCTCTATGACCGTAACATTGGCACTTCATCATCCATTCCATTCAGAGGTGTAACTAGGGTATGGCAGCAGGGGGCATGAGCCCTGGGGCTCCATAAGGTGGGGGGCGCCGTTGGCATGGTGCCCCGCCCCCGCCCACAAATTTGCAACCCCCCCCATGCCCCGAGCCTGGAGGCGCGCTGGCATCTCCCCTCCCAGCCTGCTGCTCGAGTACTTAAAGTGCCCGAGCGGCAGCCCCAGGGAAGGAAGCCACCACCGTGCCCCCGGCTCTGCAAACTGCAGGGGCACCTTAAAGTTGCCAGCTTTTCCTGGCTGCCACAGCGCTGGCACTTTAAGGCCACTTTAAGGCACTCTGTCACCCTCAATTGCATGGTTGGCGCCACCTCCTCTCCCCACCCCTTGCGGCCTCCTCCTCCTGTCTCCCCCCTCCTCTGAGGTGTGACTGGACCACTCGGAATGGTAGAGGCCACCGTCACTCGGGGAGCCACCACTGCCACCTCCTCAGCGCCTCACTCGCCACCCAGCCGCCGCTTTTGCCCTGACATCTTGCCTCCCTCCCCTTCCCCTGGGCCACCTGGTATATGAGTTATTTATTTATAATCACGAGCCCACCATGTCCACGACAGCCCAGAGGTGCGGGACAGCCGGCAGAACTGGCTGCATTTCCCTGGCTGGGTCTGGTTTTTTTTTTGTTTGTGTGTGTTTATGTCTGTTTGTGTTTGTGTGTTGGCTCTGCAGACATATGGCAGCAGAAGCCACACCCCGCAACATCATGACGTCACGACATTGTGACGTCATGATGTTGCATGCGGGGGGGGGGTGCAGTTTCATTGTGTGCCACGGGTGCAATTTTGTCTAGATACGTCCCTGATTCCATTCGTACCATCCATTCCCAGCTTCTGCTAGACGTTCATTGCACCAGTCTTTATCATCGCAGCATAGGTATTCATACTTCAGGCCTTCTAGTATTTCTGTGGTACCACACTGAGCGGATGCAGTTGGCTGGCAGCTTAGTATTCTTTTGTGATCGTTCCGACCTAAAATGGCAGGGAGGAGAAAGAAGAAGCCGAAAAAAGGAAGAATTGTCATTTTCCAGATGATGAGACTTTCCAATGTCTATCCACATTTCATTCCATTGACTCCTCAGTACAGACTCCTGTAAGACGTACCAATCTTAGAGGACAGCAGAGTCCCCTGCTGAGTAGTGCTTTTAACTTAGGACTCAAGCACCAAGGAGTTTAACCAGGCATAAGAACAGCAAACTATTCATTGGACCCAGGCATACAATATTGGCTGTGGACCCACTGGGCCAATACGATACCAGTGATGGTGTCTTCTCTTTCCATATACTAGGTTCTGTTCCTTTTCCTCTCCTGAAGAAGTGATGAATGGCCTACCAATATGATGCTAAGGGTAGTGTTTTTCCTTGGAAACCTTTGTGTCAATTCATTGACTTTTCCAACTATGAGCACAATCCTAAACTGGAGTTAGGCTGGCCTAACTGAGTTTAGGATTGCGCCCTAATTGATATGTTATGGTTTCTGTATTGCTCACCATAACCGCACCCTGTACTCAATGGCAGAATTGCCCCACCATGTGGCTCCTGTTCCATTCCTTAATAGCCTGACTCCTTCTGTTCTGCAGTCTCACTATTCTCAATAGGCTATTGAGTGGCAGAATTCTTGGCACCAATGTCCTCTTTGTTGACTTAAAAGATCCATATCCCTAAATCTGAGTGTAGGTTTTTCCTCTAATCTCTGAGCATTGCACCTCAGCATGTTTTTGGCCACTGAACTTCAGATGTGTGCTAAGAAACAGTGAATCTTCAATGATAGAAGCACGGATGTATTCATTGGGGCATTTCATTGTGGAGTCCCATTTTGTTGTGCTTTTCCCAAGCACAAGTGGCCTCGTTGCGAGGAAGCGTGAGGTGAGACGAAGGGTGAGCTGAGACAAGCGAGTTACGCATCTGGGCGAGTTGAGCAGCAGAATGAGGAAGCCAGGGCCCCAGACTCTTTAAGAACAGACATATCCATGCAATCAGGCAGCCAGCAGTGGGGTGGGGGCTATCCAGTGTTTTGCACAGAGTGCCACAGATATGATTATATGCCTCTGGGGTATAATTCATCAGTGCGTCCTCAATGCAAGGAGCTCCTAGCACTCAGGGAACAAGTCTGCTCCCTACAGGCCTTAGGACGCAGTCCTAAGCAATGCCAGACTGGCGAGGCTGAAGGGCCAGGTCCATATTCTAGCACTGCTTAGGACATGCTGGAGCCTCCCCGCGGCAAGGGAGCATTCTCTCCCATACTTTAGGGCAGGCTCCAGCCTCCCCTATGGGCACTTCGTATCTGCACCCTCTATTTAGTGGGCGCAGGTCCGAGAAGACCGCGTGGTCCAAATTGGGGCCGTGTGGCCTCCCAAACGGTGTAGGATTTGGCCATATGGCCGAACCCTGGACCCGCCCATGTTGTGCCGACACTGCGCTGATGCTGTGTGGTCCATAGGATTGTGCTGCCCATTGCGCACAATGGCCTCCAGGCAGCGACCCAGGACCCTCACAGCCTCTTCACTTTGGAATGGTAGAGAGAGATAGAATTGAGTGTCATCAGCATATTGGTGACACCCCACTCCAAACCTCCGGATGATCTCCCCCAGTGATTTCGTATATGTATTGAAGAGCATGGGGGATAGAACAGAGCCCTGAGGCACTCCATATTGTAAGGCCAAAGTGTCAAGAAGGTGTCCCCCAGCATCACCATTTGGGACCTGTTAGCCAGGAAGGAGTGGAACCATTTTAGAGCGGTGCCCTTTACCCCCAGATTGGCTGGCCAATCCAGAAGAATACTATGATCAATTGTATCAAAGGCTGCTGAGAGGTCAGAAAGGACCACTAGTGATGCCTTTCCTTTATCTAGTGCACGGTGAAAGTCATCCTAGAGCAGTGGTCAGGGAACAGGGGTAAATTACCCCAAATGGGGTAAAAATGAAATTCGTGGGGGTAATGGACAGATAGGAGTATGCCCCGCCCCCTTTTCCCCATCCTTCCTTCATGACTAACATTCTCTCTTCTGACCAATGGAAAGTTCCTCTCACACTTGATGGATTTCCCTTGCTTCCAATAGGAGATTAGAAGCAGCAAGGTACTTGGCCCCCAATAGGCAGCGTTCCCCTCCCTTCTCAGGTGGCAAAGAAGGCCGTGGTTATTGATCCCGCTGCTGGTAGAGGGAGAAGGAAGCAACAGCAGAGAAAATGGCAGCCGTGGCTGCATCTGTGGCGGTGATGGGGCCAAGCCTATTCCGGGCAGCAAGGCCCGCGCAGACCCACTCCCGGCTGGCACTCAGACAGCCGTGGAGTTGGCGGTGCTTGATGCCAGGGAAGAGTCTGAACCAGCTCCGGGTGGGGAGGCCAAGGAGCTGCCGCCATTGCCGCCACCCAGGAGCCAGGCAGGGATGCGAGACGTGCAGGCGTGGGGGAGGTTCTGGTGAGTGGCTGTGTGTGCATGTGCCCGCTGGCATGTGTGTGTGTGTTGAGAGGACTTCTGTGGACGTGCCTCTTTGCTTGTGAGCAGCTAGGGCTCTCCCTGGGTTTGCCTTGTCTTGCTGTCCCAAGGAGCGGGGCGGGTGGGCGAGCAAGCAGGGGGAGGGCTGGGGTGCCTGTGCCTGTGCAGGGAGTCAGGGACACAAAGAGAGGCAGGAGGCAACGAGGCAAGGCAAACAGCAGAAAACAAAAACAAAATCAGAACTGCTGTTGCTGGCCTCTGTGTGTGTGTGTGTGTGTGTGTGTGAGAGAGAGAGAGAGAGAGAGAGCCAGCCAGCCAGCCCCAATCTGAATTCATTATAGAGAGAACTCTTAAGTCCAAGCACCTAAACCTGTTGTCAAAAAGGTAAGCTAGTTTTAACCCAGAAGGGTTGAATTCTATTCTCTCAAGGTCTGCAGGTGTACCCAAACTCTTTACAACTTCATATTTACATAGCATTATTAATTAAGCTCATTAATTAATCAAATAAAAAGCAATGGGTTCCAATATGTAATTTTTTTTCTTCTGTTCTGGCGGGGGGGGGGGTTAATGTCAAGGGGGTAATGTCAGCATATCTAAATATATTTTGGGGTAAAAGGTAAAAACGTTCCCTGACCCCTGTCCTAGAGGGTGACCAAAGCTGTCTCTGTCCCAAAGCCTGGTCTGAAGCCAGATTGAAAGGGGTCAAGAAAACTGATGCTACCACCCATTCAATCACCTTCCCTAAGAAAGGCAGGTTGGAAATTGACCATACCAGTCAGTCTCCTTGCTTTTAAAGAGTGATCAGAAGTTGCCAGCCTAAAGCTCACAAGATAGTGATTTGTCCAAGATAGAGGAGTAATCTTAGTCTTCTCCATAGCCAACCCACTATCCCTATGTCCACCAGTGAACACCAGGTCCAGAGTGTGACCTGCCACGTGTGTGGGAGAAGAGATCCACTGAGATAGGCCCAAAGTAGTCATGGCAGCCATGAAATCTTGAAAGGCTGCTGTCTCAGGGGCATCAGCATGGACATTGAAGTCCCCCAGCACTAACAGGTGTGAGGAATCCAATGCCACATTCGAGATCACTGTGGACAGCTCAAGTAGGGAGACCGAGGGGCCACAAGGAGAATGGTATACCAGTAGAATATCTAACCTGTCTTGGCCCTGTAGTGTTACATGAAGACATTCCGAGCCAGCACCTGGTTGGACAGGGTGCTTAGAGAAGTAAAGGGAATGGAGTCCCGGAGAATCTGGGGGCTTGAGCTCTGTCAAATGGAGACTTCTGGGGACTTGCAGGCTTCATCCCACCCTCAGATGGGCAGCTCCTCAGCTGCTGGGGAAGAGTCTCAGGGCTGAAGGATATCAGTCTGGAATAGAGGGAAAAATCCCCCACAAGGGACCTCTTGTACTGAAACGGGATGATGACCAGATTACCAATAAATCAGACTCAGACCGGAGAGGGTTCTGATCCAAAGTTTGATTTTCAGCTGCAAGACATTTCGGCTGAGCTCTGTGTGAGCTGGGAAAGTCAACCAAAAAGCCCCGAGAACACCGTTACATGGCTTTTTATAGACATTTCAAAACAAGCTAATAAGCTTAGCAACAGCATGGCAACCGTATCTTTGCTCCTTTCTCTTGTCTGGCTAGTTTCATCCTGTTGTTACTCTGTGGTCAACTTGCCCTTGCACAAGGTTCTTTTCCCAAGCGTTTCTCAGTCCTGCCTGTGTTATCTGGAGACTGTAAGGACAACACCTGTATTTTTCTTAGCTGTGCATTCCTTGCTGAATTCTGGGACCTGTGCCCAACTTCTTTCTGTATCTAGCTCAGTCCAAGCAAGCTGTGTTTACAGAAGCAGAAGTACGATTAAATCCTAACCAATATATTTGAGTCCTAACCAGCCACTATCCTCAGACTTGGAGCTACAGGCTTAAAGCTTATACAGAAGCAAAGAAGCATTATATTTTATGAATCACTATCGTCCTGCAACAGTACCAGTGACAGGCTGGCATCCAGAGCGCAATCCTAAACTGGAGTTAGGTCGGCATAAGCTAAACTGTGTTTAGACTGCTCTCAGAGTCAGGGAGGATGGCTCACATCTGTGTGCTGGCCTCTCTGGCTCCAAGAGTGATCCAAACATACTTTACTGTGCATACATATCCTTGTGCTGGCCAAACATTGCTGGCTTCGCTTCTGCCAGCCTAACTAAGATTAGTATTGTTCCCTCAGTGGCCATCTACATTAAAGAAGGGGGAGAATCCAGTAGGGTAGAAATTAAAGGCTGGTCAGACTCCAACATAGAGCTACTGTGGGTTAAACTAGCAGGCCCAAAAGGTGATGTAATACTGGAGGCGTGCTATCGTCCTCCAGATCAAAAACTCAAAGGGGACCTTGAAATGAGGGAACAAATCAGGGAGGCATCAAAGAGGGACAGGATTGGAACCATGGGGGACTTCAATTACCCTCATATCAACTGGGTTAACTCATGCTCTGGTCAAGAAAAAGAGACCAGATTCCTTTATGTTCTAGATGACTATGCCTTGGAGCAGCTAGTCATGGAGCACACCAGAGGACAGGTGACTCTAGATTTAATATTGTGTGGTACTCAGTACCTGGTTAGGGATGTAAATGCTACTGAGCCATTGGGGAACAGTGACCATGCAGCAATCTGTTTTGCCAAGCATGTTGGGCAAAGAGCGCTGAGCAAATTTGACACGAAATCCCTTTATTTCCGAAAGGCAGATTTTCCTCAGTTGAGGCGGCTAGTTAGAAAGAAATTGAAAGGGAAGGTAAAAAGAGTCCATTCTTTCAAGGTGTCAGGCTGCAGAGCCATTGCAGGCCTAAGGAATTTTGTAGCTTAAAAATTTAGCAAGGAGAGCCATTACTTGCAGTAATGCATCTCACCTGTAGGCTGTAGGTATGTGCTCTCCGGCATGTGAGCTATATACACCTGAAGCTGATTGCTTCTAGAGTAGGATATAAGCTGTACACTATGGAGCCATTGCTATGGAGTAGGACAGAGGCTGTTACCCTGTGTTAGTTAGCACTGTGAATATTGCTAAGTAAATGTTAGTGAAGTGCTCTGTTATTAGGAAGTGAGAACTCTCTGTGTGTGAGAAGTGAATCTATCTTATGTATCTCAGTAAGTTATGGACTGTGTGCAAGTCTACTGAGAAGCTATTTGGAACTGCTTATCTATGCCTAAAACATCCAAGGCTGCTGCTGTTATCTATTTGTATATCCTTTGACCTGGACTGTTGAATTTTTACAGACCTATGCTACCTGCTCCACCCTTTATGGATTTTATCCTCTTAATACAAGCGTCAACTTAAAAGTACCATGCGTTGTTTGTTTTTTATTTTTTGGTGGGAAACAATTTGCTAATGTGCTGGGACATCCGCTTAACTCTGCTAGTGTTTTGGCTGTCTAGAAGTCTAGTTATTTTCAAGCCAATCATAATACAAGGCTGCATGGAGGCTGTTTGAAACAACCATAGTAGAGGCCAAGCGGGCATGTGTACTATGTAGAAAAAAGGGCTCGATTAGGCCCAGGAAGGTGCCCCCATGGCTAACGAATAAAGTTAGAGAAGCTGTAAAAGGCAAGGAAGCTTCCTTCCATAAATGGAAGTCTTGTCCCAGTGAGGAGAATAAAAAGAACACAAACTCTGGCAAAAGAGATGTAAGAAGGTGATATGGGAGGCCAAGAAATACTTTGAGGAATGCATGGCCAACAACATAAAAAACAATTTCTTGCCAATTGCAACTTGTCCCTTAAAATTGCCATGGTGCCAGAGGGTTGGAGGATAGTGAATGTCACACCAATCTTTAAAAAAATAAAGGAAGGCTAGGGGACCTGGGAAACTACAGGCCGGTCAACTTAACCTCTGTTATTTTATCAGAGGTTTATTTAACCTCTGATTTTATCAAAGATAAAATCTTAAAGCACATAGAAGAACAAGTGCTGCTGAAGGAAAGTCAGCATGGCTTCTGTAAGGGTAAGTCTTCCCTCACAAAACTTTTAGAATTCTTTGAAAAGGTTAACTGGCATGTGGATGCTGGCGAACCTGTGGATATTGTATATCTGGATTTTCAGAAGGCGTTTGACACAGTCCCCCACCAAAGGCTACTGGCAAAAGCTCACAGTCAGGGAATAAGGGGCAGGTCCTCTTATGGATTAAAAATTGGTTGGGGAGTAGGAAGCAAAGAGTGGGGGGGGGCGGTCAACGTACAATTTTCACAATGGCAAGAGTTGAAAAGCGGAGTGCCCCAAAGACCTGTCTTGGGATCCTTGCTTTTCAACTTGTTTTTAAATGACCTGGAGACAGGCATAAGCAGCGAGGTGGCCACATTTGCAGATGACACAAACCTTTTCTGGGGCGTGAAAATCTGACGGGATTGTGAAGAGCTCTGGAAAGATCTCTCGAAACTGGAAGAATGGGCAGCCAAATGGCAGATGATTTCAATGTAGACAAGAGTAAAGTGATGCACATTGGGGCAAAAAATCAAAATTTCAACTATAAGCTAATGGGTTCTGAGCTTTTGGTGACAGATCAGGAGAGAGCTCTTGGAGTGCTCAATGAGAGAGTCGACCCAATATGTGGCTAATCGCGGCAGCGGTAAAGAAGACCAATTCCAGACTTGGGATAATTAAAAAAGGAGTTGAGAATAAAACAGTCAATATTATTATGACAATGTACAAATAGATGGTAAGGCCACATCTGCAGCACTATGTACAGTTCCGGTTGCCACACCTCAAAAAAGATATAGGGGAACTAGAGAAGGTGCAAAAGAGAGCAACCCAAATGATTACGGGGCTGGGGCACCTTCCATATGGGGAAAGACTACAGCCTTTGGGGCTCTTCAGCTTAGAAAAAAAGCGCCTGAGGGGGGACTTGATTGAGACAAACAAAATTATTCATGGGAGGGATAAAGAGGATAGAGGGAGGTTCTTTTCCCTCTCTCACAATACTAGAACCAGGGGACATCCACTAAAACTGAGAAGAGATAAAAAGAAATACTTTTTTTACCCAGCGGATAATTGATCTGTGGAAGTCATTGGCACAGGAAGTGGTGATGGCCTAGATGCCTTTAAAAGGGGACTGGACAGATTTCTGGAGGAAAGGTACATCGCAGGCTACAGGCCATGATTGTTAGTGCAACCTCCTTATGTTATATAGGTAGGCTACCTCAGAGTGCTGGATGCAGGAGAATGGCAATGAGATGCTCAAGATGCCTTAAGGCATCTGGTGGGCAGCTGCGAGATGCAGGAAGCTGGACTAGTTGAGCCTTTGGCCTGATCCACTGGAGCTCTTCTTATGTTCTTATCTGGATTATTTCCACAAAGACTACCAATTGTACAGGGCAAAGAGAAGAGGAAAAATATACTGGGTATACTGCGGTGAACTGCTCATGAGACGTACCATGGGAAAAATTAAGGAATACCACTCACCTATCTCCTGACCAAAATGGATGTCCTTCCAGAGCACAAGTTGTTGGACCAACTGCTTCAGGTGGGACATTAACTTTCCATTTCATCATATAAACCTCTAGGAAGAAGAGGGGTCCCAAAGATGGCATTGCTTCCATGTTTTTCCTTTTGGTGGCTATGAATTCCCCAGTGTGGTCAGTGACAGACATGCAGCCGCATCAAATGCCTGAGTGCTGCATGCTGTGGTGGAGGTGGTGGGCATCGTGGAGGCCAACCAGAGCTAAGTCAGAAACGTGCCTCTGGTAGGCATTCTGGTTCCCTATGGGTCTCCTCGGACCCATACCAGCTATTTTGCTGGTGTATGTCCGAGAAGGGCAAGGTGGGTTAGAAACTGGGGATAAGATCTGGTGTGCACCTTTGCCCAAAGATCTACCCCTCCAGCACATTCTGCACTGCTGCTCTCCCAAGACCTAACGCCAGAACCTCCCTGAACCTCCCACTCCTCACACACCTTTGTTGCCAAATTACCAACCCGAATGGTGCCTTTGGGAGCCATTGGCATGTGCAAGTCACCACTGACATTCTGGCATGGATGGCATTCCAGCTTTTGCCCACCTCAAAGGGCCTTTTGCTGCCAGAATGCAGGTGCTCGCAGTTCAAGGCCCAGATAGGAATGGGCTCTATTTTCCCACGCATCATAATTCAACTCAAAGAAGCAGTAAACTCTTCTTACCCTTCGAAACTCTGAGGACATGGCAGGTTTCTCCAGGTTGAGCCTCGCAGACACTACTCCAAATCACAAGTTGCTTTGGGTCCATCTTCTTGTATGTTGTACAGGACAGCGAATTTGCTGGGAAAGACAAATCCTCATGATTATAACTGAAGCAGTCCTCCGCCTTGCATGATGGTCACTTTTCTAAGCTTGGTAGGCATTTGGTTTGCATTTCCATATTATAAGCCTCAGTGGATCCCTTCGATCCTAAATGAGGCATGTGAAATGTTCAGAAACAGCTCTCCATTGGCAAGACCCCTGTCCTTCTAGCCAAGTTGAAAGTCGGCTGTGATTTCACTAACTGCTCACAAGCCATGCAGCTGTGTTGGCAAAACAGGGGAAGTCACCTTGGCTGTGACATAGGAGCTGTACATTGATGGAATGAGGAGGAACAGAAAGAGTCTAGTCTCCAGAAGAGAAATGGGAACATGGAGAAAAGGGCGTGAAGGAATAGTGGGAGGCAGAATGAGATTCACCTACAAAATCAGAGTGGATTGGTTTTTGTGGGAAGAGATTTACTCTTGAGGTCCTGGGTCCTTCTATTACCAAACACAATGGCATCCATCTATCTATCTATCTATCTATCTATCTATCTATCTATCTATCTATC